>JAIPRL010000687.1:49126-118927 GCA_025469235.1 Pemphigus obesinymphae
AGTAAACTTGTTCACCAATTCAAACATCTTTACATTTTTTAAATCGAACGAATATAAGTACCTTAAAATTTGTCAGTCGCTTAGGTCGTTTTGATGAAAAATTGATGAAGCAGAGAGCCGCCTTAATAAGAAAAAAAACATTTCCAATGGAAAAATAATTAAAATTATACAGTGTTCTACCAACTTGATAACAATATAATATAATGATCATAACGACGAGATTAATACAATTATCTTGGTATAATCTTAGGATATTTACTTGGTATAATCATCATTCCTACGTATAGCGATCGTTATTTTAGCAGAGTTCATTATATTTATAATTATGTTTACACATCTATTTATTACGATCGCTATTTTAACGATTCTCAATACTTGGGCCCCAAGTATCCTACCCAAATAGCAAAGTGCTTTCATACCCTACTGACCAGATTTTTAAATAATTACTATTTTAAAAAACTATTTTATTTTTTAAATATTATATTTTCATTTGTTTTGTATTACCATATTTTATCTCTGTAAATCATTAAAGAATAACTATTATTATGTATAAAATAACAATCTAAAATAATATAACAACATTACATACATTAAACTATACGAAAATAATTATTTAAATATAAATCTTCAATAACATTACACATATTAAGTATGTTTTCTGTAATACAAATTACAGATTTTAAAGACTATAATTTATACGTATAGAATATATGGCTAAAAAAAATTATCGCATTAAAAATTCAAAAATGTATAAAAAAAATTTCGATAAAAGTCTAATAAAATGCTTTAAAATGTTAAAAAATTAACTAAAAATACCGGTAAATATCCAAACGCTGTTAAAAAAAAAAATGATTTTGAAATGTGAAAACGAATTTATTATAATATCGTGTGATAATCTAAACAAAATATTTCATTAAAATGTACCTAATTATAATTAAATAGGTATATTTTATACTATAATAATAATTTATTAGTTTTCCAAAGCTTAAAATACGAAAAAAAATCAGGTATATTGTTTGTATAATTTGTACACATAATACATAATATTATATTATATACCTTTTTACCGTTGACAAAAAATACCAAAGTAGACGTAACGTTATCTTCCATGGTTGTATAGTTTTTAAGTTCAAAATTCTGCAAAAGTGTTTATTCCGAATTTCTAAATTAAAGTTTTACCATTTAAAAGTTCACTTATGCCACGTGATTTCATAAATACGTACAGTTTTAAACTGAACATATTAAGCCGTGTGTTTATATTATATAGTTTATGGAAATTTAAAACTTGTAGGATTTCAAACAACATATTAGTTTTCGTTTTTCTAAGATCAATTACCAATAAAATATCGATTTCAATATATTATAGGTATTAACGGCCACATATATAGGGACTAGGGAAAGAGCCCAGCCCCCTCCTATGTTAACAATAAAGATAGAATTATACTTGTACACCTTTATACATATAATTCTTCTGTACGTGTGTATGTAACTCTTCCTAAACGGCTGGATCGATTTTGATGACATTTTTTGTGTGTGTTTTAGTGGGTTCCTGGATGGTTTAGATTCACAATTTCACCCCCCCCCCCACCTCCCCAAAACTTACAAATTTAAAATGAAAAAAATCCTAATTGGACCGTGGTACTGACGTCAAATTCTATGGTATTTATGTGTATTATATAATATCCTTAGCGTATTATAATGACCTTGGCCGTTGTTTTGACATTTCTGTCTGTTCGCTGTTTTTCGATATCCCATGTATCACAATTGCGTGAATCGATCTTTTTATCACTTTATTTTCAGTGTTTTATTTTTTTTTTTTGTGTTTCGCTTATTTCATAAAATTTACTAAGTTTGTTCAACAAATAATAACACTCAACGCGCGTAAGGTTCAAAAATAGTAAAAAAATTTTGAACATTTTACAAAAACGTAGTGAAATATGTACCTCAAGTTTACAAAAAATAAAAATTAAATGTATATATATATATATATATATATATATACAAATATATATAACAGTGTTCTAAAAATTACTTTTGAAAATCATTTACCATGTATCATGGTGGTAGAACGCACAATAATGGGAGAATTTCAAAAAAACCACAAAATTTTGTGTCGGATGTGTTACCAAAAATCGATATTTAAACACGTTTTTAAAAAAAATTTCATAGTCTTGTTAAAAATTCCTAGTTAAACGAATAATGAAAAAAACTTTTAGAGGTGCTCTGAAAACAATGGCTATAATTTTAACTCTATTTTCAGATTTATAATATGTTAATTATTAAAAGGACGTGATACCCCCAAACTTTTAGTACATGTTAAAATATGTCTACGCGGAATAACGATAATTAATTTCACAGTGATTTAAGAATAAAAATACCTATTATATAATCGAATGTTAACAAAATTTTGGAGGGAATTCCTTGTCCTTTTTATAAAATAAAGTCTATAAAAAAGTTACAGTTGTATAAAAACTAAAAAAAAAATTATTTTTAATATTAGATTGCATGCTAAATATTTAGTTTATTGAAGAACGATATGACATTCCTTCCAAAATGTTGTCAAATTTTGATTTTATAATAGGTGTTTTTTCTCTAAACTACTAGGAAACGAACTTTGTGTAGGCATGTTTTTTTAACAAATATTGCAATTACACAACAATAAAAAAAAATTTTATTGACACAAGACTATTTTTAAATTAATTTTAAAATATATTTAAATATATTCAAATTGTTGGATTTTTATTTATTTTAAAATTTCATAAAAATTTCCTATACAAAACCCCTTAAAAATTGTGTGTATGACATCCTCTTAAAGAATTATTATACATTTTTTAGCGAATAATTTCCTTTCCGATTTAAAACTATTCAAATTACTCAAATCAATACAAACATGAAGATTTTTCACCTCTCTTAAAAATTTGGTGTGCAGCCAGTGGCGTATCTAGGTATTAAGGAACCGAGGTGCAGCAGATTTTCGGGGCCCCTAGCTCATGAATTAAACCTATTATTATAAGCAAGTAATATATATATATGTATATATATATATATATATATATACCTATTTAAAATTATTTTGTCTTAAACGAATAATATTTTACCTATCTTTGTAATTGCATTGAAAAATAAGATATTTTCGAATATATTTAAATAATTTGAATGATTTCAATTTATTTATTGAATGTACTTCTGCGTAGAATTTTTATCCTAGGGTAATCATAAGCCCCAATAAAATAATACTAGGAATATTATACCCCATGTTTAATGATTTTTGTGGGGTAAGTACAATAATACCCTCTGCAAAAGATTTCTAGAATAATCAACCTATTAATACATAATCACCCATTAAGACTATGATGTTTAGATAAAGTAATATGGATATACCTAATACCTATACTATCAATTAAGAAATTGTTGAGTATATCGAAAACGTATAATTACATTAGAATCACAAATAATATCTACTAGGTATGATTTCATCGTAGTATTATAATTTAAGTACGTAAATACGTAAGTTACACGCAATACAAAATATTAATCGAGTTTGTAAGTATATTACTTTTAAATGTACATTTATTGAGGGGAGTATGGATTTTCTCGGATAATCTTGCCGAGAAGGTATTATTTTCCTATGATAAGATTATCCTATTACGCCTGTCCCAATACCGGTGTTTTTAATATCGGATTCAAGCCCCGATTCAAATACATATCAATTTTAAATAAATGTGTACCCGTCTATATATTCCAAATACAAAATAAGATTATATATAAAAATTCTAGTGTTTGATAAGTTATACCTATATACTTTATTTCAAAAACCGAGTTTCTTACTCGAATTTATACGAATGATCATCTGGCGCCATTATATTATATAAAACTATAAAACCATTTAGATAAATAAATTATAATAATAAAATCATATTTATTACATACCTATACCTACGAGTATTTAGTATTGTATTTTTTTTTTTTTTACATAATATACAAATAGGTAATAAATATGAATGCCATATTTTGTTTTCTATAATATGCGAAAACTAATGATTATTTTGTATTTGACAAATATTCATCATTAATTTTATACACAAAATACCCATTATAATAATATAATAGGTAAATTGTGTGGGAGATCATAAAATCACGAATACTCTGCACCCAATTCCTAATATGTTTATCAGTTTACGAGAATAATGATGAATATTTACTGAGTACCTTCTGAGTAATTATACACAAATCGTGCAAGACCTACTGAATAGTATAAAAAAATATAAAAATAATGTAACTATACAGACACTAGTTTTAATGATTTAAACCATATAATATATAGTTGTATCAGTACAAAATCATTGTTGTAAATAAATAAATAAATAAATAAATAAATAAATAAATAAATAATACAAATATAGTTTTTAAATTTTGAAAATTCGTTGAGAAATAAAATAAATTACGTTTGATATTGTTTTTTAACGACGTTTAACGATTAAATCGTTTCGTTTAAAAAGTCATTTTCATTTATCAACGAGGATATTGCAGTAGAACCGTTGACTGCTGGTTTTGTAGTTTCCTCTTCGTATTCGTCATCACCTTCTAATAACAAATCTTCGGACACAGTCGAAAGAGTGGTGGTCGTCGGCTTGAGCAGCATTAGACTAGGCTTAGGAGGTACTAATCCTACGATTTCAACCTATAAAAATACATAAATTTAATATATTTGCTACCTATATATTAACATATTTACATTTAAAATATAATTATTGATAACTTAAATCATACATCATTTTTATTAAAATTATAACATTTTTAATAAATAATTATACTAATTATTATATAACATTATTATTATTACCTTTACCTATTTTATCTATTATTTTATAAAATCTTTTAATTTTTGATTTTCAGCTAACCTACGGGGTGCACCAACAGCTGCGTAGTCATATGTCACTAAATTAAATAGACAATTTACCGATTTACTAACTTAAAACAAATTTTGTTTCCCAGACACCATTTTTTTGGAAGGTTCGAGGTATTTGTATATTTTTTTATGAAAAAATAAATAAAGATAGTAAAATTTGAATAAGCGTGTGTTTATATTCGACTATTCGACAATTTCTATATATATATATTATATATTTTTTAATTATGATTAACTGTGAAACTAAATATTAATAATTTTTTTTTAATTGTCGACTTTAGGTTGATCTAAGCAATAGACTAGGCCACTGGGAGTTAGGAAAAAATATGAGTTATTGCAAAAGTCTTAAATCAATACAAATATTATCATTACTAAAAAACTGTAAAAGTTTTATCTTAAATAACTTTAAAATAGATCTATAGGACTTTTAGCTCTAAGTCATATAGTTAAACAATAGTTATAACATAAATGCTTTATACTTTTTCACCACAAAAATATTCGTTAGGTATTTTAACTTAAGCTACATCTATAACATCAACTTAATCTATAAAAAACAGATATTTAATTTTGTTTCACTATAATATGCATACATAGTATACATATATATAATTACCTTTTTTTTATCTACTTCGCAATTTCGTCCAATGTATCCATCTGCACAAAGACACCTATAATTTCCATCTTCTTCTGGTAGACTCACACAAGTGGCTCCGTTTTGACACGTAACATTGTTATTTTCGCAGTATTTTAGTTCTAAAAATACAAATTTAAATTTATTAAATATTCTTATTCTTACAAATACAATATATACGAATAGGTTATTTGTTACCTTGATCACAGAGCATACCACCCCAACCGGGCTTACAATTGCATTCCCATGGACGATTACACGTTCCGTGAACACAACCTGGGTATGGGAAACATTGAGAGCAGTTCTTACCCCACCAGCCTACCTTACATCTTTAATAATCGTCGAATTAATGTTTATACTGCATCAATACTGTATAAATTTTAAAATTAATATACATACCTGCATTCGTTCGGTTTGCGACAATATCCTCGTTCTCGGTGACATCCTTCGGAGCAGACGGCTGTAATCGAGTAGAAAATATAATAAAAGTATATGGATACCTATAAAGTTATCTTTTACTTACGTATCTGACATAAAATGCCTTGCCATCCCTTTTCACATTTACATTCCAAAGGTTTAGAACACGTCCCGTGCATGCATCCTGGCAATGGCTGACATTCTTTACAGAGATCACCAGTCCAGCCTAAACGACATCTGCATCGTTTCAAAAAAAAAAAAAAAAATGGACAATATATATTACGATAATATGTTACTAAAAATATTTGTAAAATAACTTTTAATTATACCTATTTTAATCGTTTAAAAAAATTTTAAATTTAAATTTTATTTTAAATAGCCTTTAATCAAAAAAAAAAATAAAAATACATTACAAATATCTAAAAAATTGTAATAAAAAAGCCAGATTTAATATAAAATATAATATTGTGTGTGAACAATACATTGAGAATCTATTATAATATTAAACACATGTTTCTATTTTATAAATACTGCATACTCATAGTTACAACTATTAATAGTTCTAGGCTATACATTATGTACCATCGTATAATAATTACATAAATTATAACAATATTATTGGCATACAACATACAGCAATTAAAACGTATGTATGATTTAATATTTTCAATTTTGATGTTATATATTTATATATGTATATTACATTTTAATATTATGAACATATTATTTTATAATTACCTATATAATTAATTACTAATTTTAAAATTAAATAAGTGAAAGTGTCAAAATATACTGACATAAAACAAGTAGACAGGTATAGCTACTTGTAATATACCTTGATTTATAATTGATTATTTTTCTCTTTTAAAATTTGGGTTAATGAGAACCTAAAGTAAATTATTTTTCATTTAAGTATTTATAGAATATATTAAAATAAAATCATACTTCACGCCTGAAAATATTTTGACGATTTCTAAAATTACTTTTTATTTTAAAAAAAAAATCAATAATTACCTGCATTCTCCCGGCCAATCGCAATACCCTTTACTCGGGTGACATTCTTCGTGACAGACCGCTATAGTAGATGCATTTTGCACGTAAATAAAACACGTAAATTATTTAAATCATTTTAATACACACAACACTCTTCATTACTTTCAATAAAAAATCATCATTACGTTCTGAACAGAATATGCCGTCCCAGCCTTCCAAGCACTTGCATTCAAAGCTGTTGTTGCAGTAACCGTATCGACAGCCAGGCAGTGCGATACACTTGTTGCACATCTCACCATAAAATCCTGTATAAGATAATAGGAATATTTTAATATTATAAAACCTCAAATTGGTCATTATATCATTATAAAAATTATTATCCCAAATTTTTTCAAATAATCACGAATCACGGTTGTAGGAATAATTTTGATTTAACTTAATTAATTATTTTTATCATCTTTACCTAACTAACTAAATCTTTATTGATAATCCTTATCGGTGAACCGTGTTTGTTGTAAATGTAGTTACGTTAATTATTTATCGTTATGATTAAAAATCGTTCTGCAAAATATTTTTTAAATAAATAACGGAATACAATTTTTAATAATTTTGATGCCTCCCCAGCCCCCCTAAAATGTTATATTTATTTTCAAAGGGCACCTAATCGGGATACGAATAAAGATTAAATGAGTCATATTCTGAAAGACAATAATATTGTACGTATATATATGCGAGTTCCGAGTTGGTAATTTCTATATTGTCAAGTCCGGCACTCACCCAATTTGCAACGGCATTCATTTGGCCGTTTGCAGTAACCTTGAATCGGGTCACAGCCTTTTTTACAAATCGGGACGTCACAAAGGTCTCCGATCCATCCGGGCAGACATTTCATATCACCATTATCGTCACAAACATAATGACTCGAATCGTTTTGCGTAGCTGGTGCCTCACAAGCCTACATGGAAAGTAATATATATACTGTAAATACTACATCATACATAATATCAAAATTCGATATTTCTTTAAAAATATTTGTAAGAAGATAGAGCCGATATAATCTATACCTTTATATAAAAATATAGATAAATACAATAAAAATTCATACATAAGATTTATTTGAATAATAAATATAAATAAATATACAGTATAGAACCTCGATTATCCGGGGTAATGGTGGGTGGTTGGGGTAACACGCAGTGCCGGATCTAGGGGAGGGCAACCGGGGCACTTGCCCCGGGTGCCATTATGATGGGGCGGCAAAATGTAAAAAAATATTTAAACTTTTCGTCCAGCTTTTGTTGACGAATGACCTTTTTTTTTGTTTTTGCTTATTAAAATTTAAAAAGGGGCAAATTCTCTAGATCCGGCACTGGTAACACGGATAAATGAAAACCACGGTTGATCGAGACTTTTTATTTAAAGAATTACAATAATGTACAATGTTATATTGTATATCTTGTGTACCTATACAATTTTATATATGTACATATACATCATACATGTACATAAAATACATTGTCACGTTATAAAAAGTTATCAGGGCTTGAACTATGAAGTAGGTAATCAGCCTTTGTTTTTTGCGGTTTAAAATAATTTCCTTCACTTCATTTCTAAATTTTTTTTTAATTAATGACGTCATAGATGTCAAAATTTTCCTGTTCAAAAAAGTTCAGGAGGACATGCTTCCATTAGCCTCAAATCGTTCTTATATCGTTCTCAACCTATACGTACAATATACTGCTTACGCGTCTATGCTTTTACTTTTGGTACATGCAAATTTTCGGAATAATGAGCACGGTTAATCGCGAGCACGGACAATCGAGACACGGTTAATCGAGGTCCCACTGTATTCTAAAACTCACTTCTATAATAATATATTGATAACAGTAGTATTATTCACACACTGTGAATTATTTTAAAAAAAGCTATAACACCTGTCATAACTGAATAATAAATTAATAAAATATACACACAGTCATTCCACTCTCTTAAAAAACTCGAATTATATTATGACTAATCGTAACCGGTTTCAAAAACTCAATAACGTTATTATTATTATAATTAATGCTGCACTACTACTAAATACTAATAAGGTATTATAAAGCTGTATGTGACAATAACATAAATAAATAATATAAATGCTTAAAACTAAATAAAACATTTTTTTTTTTTTTTTTTTTAGTGTATTATTTATTTTTAATGCTTAATTGTATTAAGGCGGTTCTTTTATAATTTATATTATATTTAAACTATTATCTAATTAATACAATATTATAAAAACATATAATTATTTACGTTTAACCTAATCTATGTAGGGAATCAATTAAGTATTTAAATTGGATGAAACTGTTTTTTTTTCTCTGTACAATTAGAAAATCTAATCATTCAATCTATTTAAATATCAAGCAGATCAATATAAATCTATATCCGGAATAATATGGAAATAACTTTTTACTGTTATAACGTACCTATGGGTTTACTATAGTATAAGATTGTTTTTACAAAGAAATTTCATCAACTCGGCCGAGTATAAACTCCTGTTTTCGAAAAGTCTTCCTAAATATTTTAAACGATCAAATTAATTAGTAAACCTACATTTTAATATACAATATCACCCCATATTTTCAATAAACTTCTTAAAATGTCTATTTTATAGAATATTTTTTAGTTCTTCAGAAGAATAAATTGTTCAAAATGTTATTTTATTTAAAATACTACAGTCAAGAAGTCCAGTTTTACAAAAGTAACTACAATGCAATGCTGTTGCTTAATGTAAAATTATCTAGGTAATACTCATTTTAGACATAACATTTATTAATTTCTAAGAATACATTTTTAAATATAAATTGATTTATACTAATTATTTTTAATTATATTCAATATGACGTCCCTGTTTAATGATATGCTAAGTATAGATCTATACAACTGTAAAAAACACATATATGTGATGCAGTTGTAAAATTTATACCTGTAATAAATAAATTTACTGTTAAATATTATAGTACCTATATACTTCGGTTGACTGTACTGTAGATTCCATCTCTTAGGCATAGCTAATGTTTAACATCAGCGTTGCATATATCAACTTTTTTTATCGCATAAACATGCTAGATACAGTTTGGTTGTAAAATTATCAAGATATGTTTATAAAATTATTTTTCGGATTATTATTCGTAAATCGTAAATATTCTAAATTAAAAAAAAATAATTGACTTTTTAATATGCTAAGTATATACATATACTCGTAATTGCTCGTATATACGTATACACGTGTTAAATATTTTATTTGTATATTTTTAAGAATAAAAGTTTTTTTTGAAACAATTGCTTCACTTGTACATTTTGAATTTCATTGTTTGATCATTTTAAAATCATTTCGTTTTACTAAAAATCTATATATATTTAAACATTTTTCAACAATTTATTTAGCTTAAGTATATCATCGTATGTAGGCTATCAGTTTCACCGTTACACAAAACCAGGACGTTTTATAGAATACTATAACTTGTATATGATCCATAAATCGACACTTTGACTAACACATCCTTGTTTATTATATAGGTATAGTGGGTCACTAGGCTACCAGATCTGATCACGGACTTAGCCATGTGTCGTATATACAACGTGACCAGTGATAATCATATAATTAGAAAGTCAGTATATGAGCCTTTATTGTTTCATATTTTAAATAGAATTGTTTTTCCTTAAAAATTATTATTATTATTATTATTATTATTTTTTAAATATGGAAATGGCATCCGGAGTAGTCATGGTATAATGACAATATAGGCGACCTTCATATACAAAAGACGTGTTGTCACAGATGTTCTCATGACAGATCCACAATTTACATTTTTTTTTTTTTTTTTTTTTAATGAAACGATATATAGAATACCGAACAATTAATATATTATATAGTTTTGAACGTACGAAAATATACATACATTTTTTCCAAGTTCAATTTTTATTATTATAATTATATTTATTGGTTTTTTTACCTGTTTTTTCCATTTTGGGATATTTTTGGACGCGGCTAAAATCCTCGGAACTCCGAAAGCACACAAAGTAAAAAGTACGGCTAAGGTACGTCTGTCGGTCATGTTGACCAAACGACGTTCTTTCAATGCTTTCACCAGGACTATACTGACTCATAGTAGCATCCAAACCAGCCACTTCCCATTTCTTCTTGAAATAATTAGCATAAAAACGTGAGCTCTCTTCTAAGCTAGGTGCATAATATTCCGTTATTAT
Source organism: Pemphigus obesinymphae (assembly GCA_025469235.1). NCBI lineage: Eukaryota > Metazoa > Arthropoda > Insecta > Hemiptera > Aphididae > Pemphigus > Pemphigus obesinymphae. Next base: position 60,328 of record JAIPRL010000687.1, read on the forward strand.
ATAGCGGGGAGACCAGAAATACGTCCAAGGATACGCATATACTATAAACTATATACATATATACAAACGAAGATTTGGTGTTGTTTTTACGAAAATAATAGGGAGTAAATATTTCTTTAAATAATATTATAGAAAACACTATATTTATAAGCAATGGAAAATATATCTTGCTATAAAAAAATTCAAACTACAAAACGTACAGATATATGGATTATAATAATATATTTAAAGTACAAAATTGTCCGAACAAGAATAAGTTTTTTTTAGATTCTAAGCGGAGCGAGCAGGAAGTCTTTATTTTACAATGATGTATATTCTTATTCAATTGAATACGTCTAAATACAAATATTATACATTTTTACAAAACTTTTTTCTAGTGTTAAACTTCTAGATAAAATGTAATATATTACAGTAAATGAACATAACATGAAATTTAATAAAATATATAGTTATTAGGTATAGAGTCTAATATAGCATTTTATAGCTTCTATAATATAATTGTATTAACCTGAAATGTAGTGTTTCGGCGCTGTTTCGATTATTTTCTCGAGCATACATTAATATTATCATCCCTCTAGTTATTTAATTTGGTATAAATTACAATTTAAATCAAAATGTAATCACCGAGTCGTTTATTGCCTTTGTTATACTATATACCTATGTGTTTATAGAATCTCTCTTTTTTATTATAACTTTCTTATGTATGTTCTATACGTACCCATTTCAATACGTACATATTATTATTGACTTTACCGTGCAGTGTGCATATATAATATATGTGTGTGTGGATATATTATGGTTTACAGACCTTAGAAAGTAATTGGGATAAATATTAAATTCAGAAGTTAGTATTATTATCTTAGCCCAATAAGATCTTCTCTAAATATAGTATCAGACTGCTATTCGAAGAAATTCTAAATTCATTCTGTAATCAACAAATAATCCCTAAGACAAAACTAAAAGTTCCTATTTCCAATTCCCACAGGACAATTCCTTAGGCATTTTTGTTAGCGTTCTTATTACTACTTTGGGATCTGTGGGGCCATTTTAAAATACGTTTTCAAAAATTTCAATTTAACCTCGTCTCTAGTACTTTTCTTAGAAGTAATTAAACATGAACAAATTTACAATTGCGTATCTCAAGAATATAATCATGCTTATCTTTTTTTGAAAAAATAGCAAACCTTAAAGTCTGGTAATATTTATATTTTATAGGTTAGGTATGGATATTAAAATACAGTAATGTACATAATATATAAAATCGATCCTGGGCCGATATTTTGATCGCGGTCGTCGAAGCCAAGAAGTCCTAAATTAGAGGGGAGACAATTTTTTCAAAATAATCTATAAAATTAATTTATTTAAAATTGTTTATTTACTTTATAGGTCAGTTTTTATGTTTAAGAACTCAAATTTGTACACATTAAATATAATAGCTATATTTGTATTTACAGTACGACTTATGAGTAATATATATATATATATATATATATGAATATATGAGATATAATTTATATTCGACGATAAATAAAATAAATATTTTTATGTCTGCGAACATAAAGGGAGAGCTGAATTGCGAAAAATAAATGGGTAAAAAGTGGGCGATGATGCCAGAATGAGACGATATCAAAACTGACACCCGAATATTACCGTCCCGTTTTATATTAATTACTATTATCGTGAAAACGTATAAATAAATACTTTATTTTGAATATCCAATAGTAATTAATAAAAAATTATAATTAAATATAAATATGTATAGGTATTACGGTGTATTTGTGTAATATATTATAGGCACGTCATGTCTTTGCATTATATATTCAATTTGGACAACCAAAATGTTATACTTCTACGGATGTTTGTTTCATATATTTATGTAAAAATAGTTAAAATATAATCTATTGGTAACACTAGATCATGAACCCGGTCGGTAGTAAACAGCAATACGCCCTACATCCCCGAGGCCATTGACTCAAATTTCTGTTTAGTCGTATTATTTTCATAATATTTTAATGTTAATTTTACCACTACAATCTGTTCGAAAATGTACGCTAATGTTACACATTTACATATTATAAATATCAAACAGAGTTACTGTACCATTTCCGTAAATGTATATATTAATACTGTAGGTAATAAATAATAATAACTAAAATACACGCAAGTCTGATGTAAATTGTATAATAATAACGAGAATACAAAATCATGGACGTACAAATAACACTATACTAAGGCAACATAATGTCATTTGATGTCGTACAAGTTGTCTAACTGAAATATATTTGGGCGTACAATAATAACAATTATTTCTTTATTTTATATTGTTAGATAAAATAATTATAGAAATATAACAATATCTATTGTTTATAAGGTCAAATATATATATATATATATATATATACATACAGGGTTGGGCAGTATGATACATTTTCGGAAAGTATCTTGTATCTTGTATCAAGATACATTTTTGTTCCAGTATCGTGTATCTTTTTATACGAAATGATACAATAGATACATCAATTAATGATCAAAATTCTAATTATGTATAGCCGGTAATCACATTTTTAAATTGTTTTCTTCCTATCTTACATTATAAAAATAAAACAATTATTTTTATATTTGTTGTGAATTGTTCTAGATTTTCATGCTTGAATTTCATTATACCATGAAATCACAAAATGATGAAAAATATACAATATAGTTTTATAATCAAATATGAAATATACTTGAACAATTGTGACTGAAATACTATAAAATATTATAATTAAAAATATTACCTATTATTATTATTTTATAATATTTCAAATATAAATTTTTTTATGTAATACCTATAAGTAAAGTTTTAAATAAAATTTTAATCAGATAATATTTATTTCACTCTCCTATAAAATAAATACCATAGCTATACACATATAATACGTATAAAAAAAAATAAAAATAAAATATATATATTTTTTTTTTTTGATTCTGTAATATAATATATTTTTTTTTTATATTGTTATTAAATGTTATTGTTTGGCCGACCCCAAATAGTTGGGAGAGAAGGCGAAGGAGAAGAAGAAGATTGTTATTAATAATTATTTTGAGAAATATTTAACATAATATACATATTTTTTTTATAAAACTGTAATAATAGTAGGGAACAACAATTTTTACTATAAAATAATAATTGTATTTTTTAGAGTATCTTGTATCTTTTATATATCTTTAATACATCTTGTATCTTGTATCTTTTCTACAAACGAAATGTAACTATCATATTATGTAACTTGTATCAAACTACCCTAAATTAATATATCATATATCAAGATACTTTTTTTATAGTATCTTGCTCAACCCTGTACAAAGTTACATATTATTTGCTTTAAAAAAAACTTTATAGATGAATGATTGATGATTCATTTATTATTATTATTATTATTACGAGCTTCATCAGTGTTTCATAATCTAGGAAGGTTATAATCTAAAATAATAATTGGCAAAGATTTTGTCTGAACGCATTTATTAAAGCAGTAAATCGAAATAATTTCGATGTCAAATTATTAAATGACAAATATGTTGATTTAACTAATTCCCTTGCATTTTTAGCACGTCATATTATGTTTTTATTTATTTATTTTAGAACAATATAAATTTTAATTTTAACTTTCAATATGACAAATGTATACACTATATACCAAATAACTAAGATATTCACGATTAATATGCAATTTTTAATTTAGAGTTTTACTTTACTTTACATAAATACAATTCTGCAACTAAAAGTATATAGCTATAATAATTTTTATTTAAAACTTTACAATATTTTAATATAAATACTATTTATTAATATTATTCTGAGAACAATAATACCTAATAGTATTTAATTTTTCATCTTTGTAGTATTTTTGTTTTAAATAAAATATGGTTAATTTTCAATAATCTAATTTGCATACCATAATATTTAACAACATTTTTACAAGATACTATTTATATGTATACTATTTTACTTGGAATCTATCCAATAATATTTTATATCTATAAAAGTTTATAATATATATGTACATAATATTTATATCATAAATTTATTTATAAATTATCACATATATAAGTGATATAAGTGATAAAATTACATGAAATAGATTAATATATCGATGATTGAAAGGCAAAATTATGGAAGTAACATTTTATACATTTTTCAAAACACACAAAAAAACGTTTTATTTAATTTAGAAGGTGTATAGAGATATTATGAACTCACTTTTTTCAAATCTTCTCTAGAAATATTTTATTACCTATATTATTTAACAAATTAAATAATAATGAAAGTTTTAAAATCTGAATTATCACGAATTAAATAATTACATTTTGGTGCCATACGTTATTATATTTTCCTATAATTTTAATTATAGTAATTTATTACACTTCAACCATAATTTTAATATTAACATTAAATCTATAAAGAGGTAATGTGTAATAAGAATATAAGATAGATCTTAAGGGGATTAGAAGCCATATTATTGTCTGTCTCTCTCTATCACACACGTAACATAGCAATTAAGACCATTTCTATTTCCAACGTACCGATGGATCTATAGTGATACGATAAGGATTATAAAAAATTATCTGAATTTGTCGTAATGTCCACTTTAAATCAACTTTCTCACATTTTTAATTTTTTCTTCTTAAATCCGCCTAAAATTAAGTTAATATATTCAGATATTTAAAAATTGACATTTTCAATTTTTGTGAAAATCAAAAGAAAAAAAAAGAAAAAGGTATGAAAGTCATTCTAAAATAGATTTCACGACAAATGCAGACCAGTTTTCAGAATCCTTATCGCTTTACTAGGACAATCGGTATGTTGGAAATGGGATTTAGTTTCTTTTCAAATACGGTAGCCGTATTTATTGACATGTGTCTGTGCGTGCGAGTGAAGACACCACCATTATTATACCAAAATTCAAAATTATTTATACGTTGGTATACATAATACATCCTGAATTATCGTAATATTGTCGTTTTAGTCAATTATCACAGGAAAATCAACAAAATTGATTTATTCTTTTTATATAAAATAAAAGACAACATCATTACTACAAATATATTTAAAATTAAAAAGTAATTAATTCAAAAAATTTCGTTTTTTTTTTTTTATTATTCATTATAATATTATAATATGATGAATAATATCAGACTTACGGTCGAAACTAGTTGTTACCTATAATCTTTTTTGAATACTCTGGGCATATTTTTTGTTTTATATACTATTATTTTTTTGTATATATTTATTTTTATCATTACTATAGCTTACAATTGGATTTGGGTTTTTAATTTTATTTAAAATAAAGGTAAAAAAGTAATTCCATAAAAGTAATACTAAAATATTTTATTATAATATATATTTAATAAAAATAAATGCATACATATTACATTTTAATTAAATATTTATTAGTAAATTATTGTTGTATTTTAAAATATATATTGTGTAAGTTAAGGGTATTATGTTTTTAAAAAATGTACCAATCTTTCCAAATGCATATTCATTACCAGTCAGTGGTGATTATCTGGTGATAGGTAGGGCGATAAGTGGATACAAATGTGAAATGTATGTATAGGAACCTATTTTAAAATTTAAAAGGATCACAAAACTCTTGAAAAATCCGGCTGCTAAACTGCACCCGAGTTCCTTCCCATTAACCTTTTTTTAGTGGGTATCTACTTCGTCCCAGGTTATAAAAAGGTTATATAATGTATACATATCTATACTAATTCCAATTCTCGATTATCGTATTAGAATAAAATTTAAGTCAAACATCAAGATTAGAATATATATATATATATATATATATGTATGATTTTATAAACTTAATAATAAATAATAAAATAAATAATATTATAGGTAATTCATCTTGGGTTTTAACACTTATAATATGTTTATCAACAAATATACTATACAATTTTTAGCATATAAAAATGTGTACTTTTTATATAATCAAACATCAAAGGGGTGGATTTAATGTTAAATTTAATTTTAAACGTTGTTAACTCGTATGTATAATATGTATACTGTATAGGTACATAATATTTCTAATCTAGAAAATGAGAACCAAATATATCAAAAGTGAACATAAGGTACTTCGGTAATCTTTTTTATAACTCAACTAGTTAATTATTATTGTCGTTAACAAACTAACATATCTAACCAGTTTAAATTTTCATTGCCCATTAACTTTTTAACGATTTTCCAAAATCCGTAGATATATGTATATATTTCAATCTAAATTAAAAAATAATAATTACCTATTATTAATCAATTAATACTTACCTACATTTTCAAAGGTAAAATGTGAGCAAATTTATTATACTATTCTTGAATAATTTTATAGATTCAAATTCTACTTTTTCTCGTGAAAAATAGAAATGAACTTTTTTAACCCGGTTAAATTTAATATTTTCCTTCCAATTTAACTTTAAGCTTAACGATTTGAAATTATTTTTAATTTTTTTATCTATACCAACATTTTATTGCAATTTAATTTTTAAAAAAGTTCAAATAATTTAATTTTAATTTAATTTTTTGTCCGAGACAGAACATTTAAAATAATATTGTTATCAATAAATTGTTAATGGTCCTCACATTTTAATACCTACTTTATACTTATAATTCTAACAAATAAGGGTCACAGAATAAAAATATGTATAAGCGAGATTATTGAGTTTGGAATTTCATACTAATTTTGAAGTTTATAGTATACAGTTTTTAAACCTACTTAATATTTATAAACTGAATTGAATATGTTTTAAGTCTATATTAACATTTTATAATAATTATTAGGTAAATAGTATAGGTACTCATGAAAATATATTGAAGTGCCTATTTAAATATTATTCTGTCGAGTATCTTTATTTATACAAAATACATCATAGTATATAGGTATTACAGGATAATATTGAATTAGCAAAAAGGGCAGAATGACGGCCACTGCACTATGAATTTCGGAAAAAAAACATAAATATAAAATCAAACGTATTAGGTAACTAAATTCATAATAATCTACCCGATTTAATACAAATATTTTTATTTATTTATTTTAATAACAAATATTAGTAAAAATAAAAATGTAATAATATCATATTGTTTTATATTATGAAATGAAACGAATATTTAACGCCTGGAAACAATATTATCGTGAGCGAGTCGGGTTGGCGACACTGGCGCGCTGACGATTCGTGACGGCAGAACGCGAGTCTGCGCGCTCGCCCCGCCGCTGCCGCCGCCGCCCGACGCCCTCCATTAGTTGAGTTTGTCGGCCGGCTGCGGACGCCACGGAGAATTTCGTACGCGCTGTGTTATGTTGTGTTTTTCTTTTTTTTTTTTTTCCCCCGATACCAGTGATTATGCTCTGATAATAAATTAGGCGAACGGCGACGCCCGACAATTTAATATTATTCGGTGAAGGAGTATTGTGTGCGTCTGTGCGTAAATATATCGGAAAGAAAACGGAATAACGTTTCATTGTCCGCAGTTCGGTGCCAGGTAAGCGATCGTTTACGTTCGGTGTAATTTTTTCCGTTACCAATAGTAATATATGCCGGTCGTCTGCAAATTAATGGAAATGCTCACACGCGTTGTTAAACGGCAGTTATGATAATTATTATTGGCGAACTCGTATTAGCCTTGACCAACATAACAATGTACGGTTTTAACGTACTTATTACATATACATATCGGTCCGGCGGCGACGGTAGTATTTAGGTGCCACCCGCCGTCGCGCCGCCGCCGATCCAACCGAGTTTGCACACGGAAACCCCGTTTCCTCCCGACGTCGTCGGCTAGCGACGGCTAGTTGGTGTGAAAATCGCAAAATTATTTCCGTTTCGAAAAAGTCCGGCCTAGGTAGAAGACGGTGTAACATTGATAACAATATCTGTTTACACGTCTCCGACACCGGTCTGTGCTTTTTCTATGATTTTGTCGTTTCGAGCACAATTATATTGTAGCCGAAAACCTTAAACAATGCGCCAAAACTTTTCGTGTACTGTTGCAGTAGGTATGACGTATGTCGACAAAATTTATGTGTACAATAACGGCCCAAAGTCGTTGCGTTATCGCAATTCCAACGGCATATAATAGATAACGCGATTATATTTACTTTTACTCCCTTCCAAAATCCCTGAAAATATGACGTTAAAAAATTATAAATAACCCATTTCTCACAGTATTACGAAACTTAAGTGTCGATACTATTTTCGGATTTTATTTTAAAACGAATCTTATGGTTTCGCGGTGAAAGTCGACCCTCAATGGATGGGCGTCAATATCGTCTTCGCGTCATCGTAGCTATCCGTGTTAATTTATATTCGTCCCACAATTGTCCGGTGTCGGTATAATAGCGTAGTTGTTCTATCCATGAATGAATATCGTTTATTTTGCGTTTATTAAGTAGGCATAGTAAACAGGCGTTTCCGCTTGGAATTTTACGTATTACCGCTAATTGTATGCTCTCACCACTCGAGTTGTGCAAGGTTAGAATAATAGATAACAGTAATGTTTCAATGCACGAAAGCTTCGACCAAGACTTAATAGATAACAGCAGTTTTTATTTTCGTTAGAGTTATTTTTGAAAAGTGCGGTTGTGGCGTAACAAATCGAACACAATAATATTATGAATGAATAATAAAAATAGGTAGGTACCTACTTATAATATAATGGTAATTAAATCATTCATTCATCAAAACTAATTTGTTATCTTCCGACTAATGTCTGATTTGGTCTAATCGTACTTAATATGTTACCTCATGTTATTAACATCCAATGTTCCATTCTAATTTAAATTCGTATATATTGTATAGGTGTGTATACCTATATATATATATATATATTAATTAATATATGTGTTCCGAATTTCGAAATCATAAATACAAAAGCTATCATTTTCTACTTGTCGGATTTTTATCTAATGAGATAAGTACCTGCCTACTTCAAATCAGTTCCACGTACCTACCTAATTATACAATGTTTTATTTTATTTAATTAGCTAACGATGATGATATTCAAATCATATATATATATATAATATATATGTATATTATAAGCGGAAATCACTACTTTCTGCCAAGTTTTGAAAAAAGTATTGCCAAATCAATCATTGGGTGTGTAATTATTTTTGATTCAAACATAATACCGATCATGATATCTAAATCTATTTAAATGTTTAAAAATAATAGTATGCAAACAAACAATTGAAATAATAAATTATCCAGGTACCTATATCTAAGACATTTTTAGGAATGAAAGTAAAAAATGTTATTTCAAAATAACTACCTACCCTCGAAGATTTATTATTTTAAAGTGATGGTAATCAGTAATGTAAATACTTACTACTTTAAAAATATAGTAAATTTATATGTATCATTTATTGTTAAAATGTATTATAGTTCTATTATAAATGTATAATGAATGACATAACTTAATGGTAAAACTAAAATGAATAAATAAATAAATACCAAACTTTTTATACCTAGGTATATCGTAAAATATATACCGAATATATAGTACTATAATTCTTAAAAGTACTGAGAATAACATAGGTAACTCAAACAAAACGTTAAGAAAAACAACTTAATAATAATAAGGTGAATAATAATAATTAGACTAAGAAATATCAGTTGCTGGATATACAGTAGGTATAGGTAGGTGGATACTACATTTTTTTTCACCAACGAACAATGATAAGACAGTACCTAGCTAGACTGTATAAACTATTGTTATGTTCATACTTAGAACGTCTTTAAATACCTACTTATCGTAGACTTGTGTAAGTATATAACGATGTCTATGTTAAGTAGGTATTATAGGTACCTACATAAAACCAATCACACAATAGGTATTTTTCCTACTGGCATAAAAAAGCTTTAAATACAGTACCAGTTTACCTCGCTATGTACCTAGTTATATATTTTATGGTACCTATAAAAAAAAAAATCAATAGGTACAAAATACTATTATGATCATCTCACATCTCTAAAACGGTTTTTTAAATAGGATTTTTAGTAATATTTTTAGTAAATAATAATTAGGTATAAAAAAAAATACTAATTACGAAGATACTTAGATAGATAGTAGGTTAACCTATAAAATACTGAAAAAAATTTAACCTAACGTCCTAACCTAATTTTCAAATTATTAATTTTTTACATAATTACCCGGTAGGTATAAGACTACTTTCTTGTAGGTACTGCTCTGCAGTGTATTTTTATTTATTCGTTTCGTGCCCGGTTTCGTGTGATTTTTCGATGTTTTAAATTTTAAAGTCCGTCCACACTGTATTTCTTTATGTATATATGTATCAAGTAGGTACAGATTTCAATTTGTAGGGTAGATTTTGAGTCATTTGTCCAAATTATTTATGCTCTAGCCCTACCTAACTGAGGTGGATAAACTGAATTTTCATTAATGTAGTTGGATTTAATAAGTTTATTAACTTTTAAGTTAAGTCAGTATTACCATTGAATATAAATCACTATAATAGTAATTTATAATCAATGGTATTACGTAAACACCAAGAGAAAATAACATTTTCTGTTTGGTTAAAAAACGAGGCTCAGTTTGGTTTAGCAGAAAATAAATGTTCCAATAAAATGTTGAGAAAAAGTAACACTCCAAAAAGGTACCATCGAGGGTACTACTATTATATATTCGAGTTTATATTTATAATTTTACATGTAGGTAATTGTATAAATAATAATATTTGTAGAAGAAAGGAACATAATATAATATAGGTACCTACATATTCATGAGATTTATAATAGCATATATATACCTACCTAAATGTCTTCTTATAAGTAGGTATACAAAATATAGGTACACCCACGCAAAAATATTGAATAAAAAATTGTTATAAGATATTTCGTTTCCTATATTTACGAATAGTAATTACTTTTTGTAAAAAATGGCATTAGGTATTTTGTTATTTTTTTTAAATATTATTCACAATCATGACATCATCTATTGGATCACCGGTTTATAATTCAGTCATCTTGACTAGTGTTTCCACCTCCACCTACTCCTTCTATTTATCATAATACTGCAGTCTTAAGGCCAATGCTATAGCTCGCCAAAAACATTAACCTACAAATAATATTTAATATTATTTAAATTATAACTATATTATGCTACAACCTCGGCTATAATGCTCTATACAATAATTTTATAGGTATGTATTTCATACCTACTTAATTTTTCGTATATAGGTATAATAATACATCATTTTTTGAATTTGTGCTTTTATACTAAATTAAATATAGATACCTATATAATCGACGTAGGATATTCAGTTTTGACATTTTACTAATTTCGATTACCTTTGACATTTTTACACGGTAGCGGTGTTGACGACCCACATTTTGGCCTAAATCCAAAGTTTTTGAAAACTCCCTTAAATTATAACGTCATACTAAAAAATGTGTATAGTCCCATAGATTTTCAATAGACCTCAATAATAGAAGAAATGTTGAGTTTTAGCTACACTTTTTTTTTAAAATAACATGTGTACCTATTATCCATTAATTTTTTTTATTAGCTATTATAGATAAATCATAATCGATAATAAATATCGTGTACGCGTTTAACTCGAGTAGGTATATCCATTTACATATATATATGTATATATGTTGCGCCCACTCGACTTACACCTATCAATTTTATATTTTATGAGTTTCTGGTGGTAATCATTGGTTTACGTTCTGAACCGTAATCAAACAACATAAAATACACAATTAAAAAATGTACAAAACATCTATTTATTTTATTGTTAAAATCAATAGTATTGCTATTGAATTATTGATTTTAGTTTGTAATATAGATGTTGAAATGCGAACTATAAATTATAGTGTAATTCATACGTGATGATATGTCTATATTTTATTCTATAGGTAAATAAGATAAAAACGTATTTTCGAGTCAACATATTTTTAGTTTTAGATTCTGAACAAGAGCTAAAAGTGTATCCATTGTATGCTTTTAAACTACCTACTCAATAAATAAGGGTGACCATATTTTAAGAATTTAAAAAAAAACTGGACAAAAAACACTTACGTAATTCCCTCTCCATACAAATCGAAAATTACTTTCCAAAAATAGTAAAAAGCAAAAATGATTTTAAAAAACGCGTTTGTCTGGACAAAAGTACACGATACTCAAATACGAGACGTATTGTCCTACGATAGATATCTAATATTTTTAGTTAGGTACTTATGAAGACGCTTCCCACACGTTTAATGTCTACATACGCATAACATAGCAAATCTACGTACCGCATTATTACTACAGTTTATTTATAATTAATTAGTTTTTTTTTTTTTAAACTAGTTATATGAATTCAAAAAAATAAGTTATTTAACTACATATGACTTATTTAAAAATAAAATTTCAAAATAAACTTCACTCTACGGCATAGTTTATATTCTCTACAAATTTGATAATAGGTAAATTTACACTAATATTAATTATAAATAAACTATAGTAAGAATGCGGTACGTAGATTATTATATAGTATATACTGTACTTAGATTATTCTCTCAAGTATAATGTATATAAGTACTTTACCTACATATTTTATTTTTATAACGAGGTAAATAGTGATAAATAGTAATTTGAAGTTATATATAAATAGTAGTAGTAAATGTATTTATATTTCAATTTGTTTTCATTTTTTTCCTGAACTATTGAATTCAGTAAATATTAATTTAATCGCTATCATGCCTAGTATCATATTTATAATACTAGGTATCTCATATCTGAATAGGTAACATAATCTCAATCAAACATCGAGTTGTAGTGTTGGTCAAATTATTGAAATGTACCTATTTGTGTTTTAATTTTAAAAGGTGTTTTTTTCAATGTGATAACAAAATATTTATGTTGTTATGATGTACCTATCGATCGACGTAAATAATAATAGATATGTCGGTACAGATGTTCAAAAAAAAAAAAAAACAACAACATTTTTGAAATAAATATTAGTGTTTTGAGTGTACAATAATATAGAAGTACAACACAATGACTCGTCATAATCCGTAACAGGCGCCACGAGGGCTATACCGACCCGATATCAATCAATGCGGCGACGCGACGTAAGGGGTGCGGTGTGTCTAGAACTACTACCGCCACTATCGTCGCGACGTTTAGTGCAGATATATGTTTATATATATGATTATGTTTGTGTGTATATAATACACCCTGTTCGATCTTTTGTGAGGCCACAATATCTGCAACCCCTCGGCCACCTGATACCAAGAGCGAATCGAATCCTTTTTGTGACCTGATTTAGGATAATTTTCACCAACTACCCAGCACTCGATGACCTAATAATAATTGGGTAATAATTACACGTTTTGTTTAAGATACTTATTTTATTTTATAAATTAAATAAATGCCTATGAATATAAAATTTTAACCCGTACCTATACTGACGTTAATTTGGTAACTAACTAAGGGCCAGTATTTCAATATCTACTTGAAGCTTAAGACCTCTCTTAAGACTAAGTTAAACTTAACTATAGTTTTCTATATTTCAATAACAATTTAAGAGATAAGCTCCAGTTAGCTTTGGCTTATCAAGGAACGCTTGGGGTATAATTTAAACCAATCATCTTAATCATAGTTTTGGTTTAACTTAAACCTAAGATAAACCACATTTGAAATACCGGCCTTAAGGGGGCATTATTATTAAGCTATTAACTAATGAGTGAAAACATTTAGCGGTGACTTTTTAAAATTATTTAATTATTACAGTGTGTTAAATATTATCTATAGTGATAGGTTTTGATATACGAGAGTATATACCTCGTATACGCGAGTGTCTAACGAGAAAAGTCCGTGTATAGATAATTTAAAATTACTTTACGATTTAACATATTTTACAAATTTAATAAATAATGCGTCAATTTTCGAGCGAACCTGTACTAATAATGTTAATATAGTTTAATGGTAATCTTATTGATACTTAATTGGTTGCTAGAACCATAAAGCTGGTTGAATTATGTAACTACCTACCTAATGAAAATCATCGTATTATTTGGAATTATTTAATTGGTAGAATTATCCTCTGTATTCTCGTTACGATATTGTAATGATTGCGAATCGCCACTAAAGTCCTCGTAACTTTATACTAATACTATTTGTATATTTTATATCCTTAACGCCGCACTCGAGCCGGAAATAAATCAAAAGAAACTGATAGGCGACACACATGGTAACCTGGTGACTCGACTTGTCCATTAGTCCATTAAGTTTCATCGTTGCCTACGTTTATCGCAATTTTTGTAACTAAATTATTATTTCGATATTCGATAGAAAGCAACAAATTTATGAATTTATTTATAAAGCCCTTTGACTTTTTAATTATACAAATAGTCTGCATATGGATGTTTATAATTTATACCCCTTTATTACCTATAGATGTACCTAAAATCTTGCTTACATGTTTTTCTCCCATAATAATATATATAGCCATTAGCCACTACCTATATAGGTAATACATAATTTTCCATCGTCACTGGAACACGTATTTGATATTATTATTTCAACTATATATGTATATCTATAATGAAAAATTCTCCCCCTTCTACTCGTATGTTCATGCCAGTGTTCACCCATACTAGACTGATATAATTTCATTATTTATTGATTATATTCGTCGTATATCGTCTATAATATTAAATGTCTCCTTTTATGAATTTAAAAAAAAAATTAATAAAAATATCTATAAAGTATTTCCTCGAGTATTTCCTGCAGGTTATCTCATCTACCAATACATTGATAATAATTATTTTTCCAGATAACCCTTTAGATTCTAAGCGAATCAAGGAATATAAGATGATGTTTTTTTTTTTTATTATTTCTGTAGGTATATACATTTTTTCTTGTAGGAGTCGAGTAGAAGTTTTGGAGTAAAGGTCTTTTTCCTTGAGCGCATAGAAAAATTACCTCTAATAACAGAAATATTTTATAAATGTATGGAAATACCTAATAAAATAACAAATAAAATTGTCATGGTTACATTTTTTTTTTTTTATAATTATAATATTATTATAGGTACCGAATTTCGCTCAGAATCGTCTTTCGAATGCAATGATTTATCCAGGATCTTAAATTTACTTTCCAATTTAATATAATAATACACTATCCTGTCTAAGGACCGAACTGACGATGAACCCATTTCCACTATCTATATCTGAACTACTTTTTATTTTTTGTTATTTCGTTATTACTAAAGAAGTTATGTTCATAGTTGTTTTATTAACATTCCATTATTTATCATAGTCTTTGATTCTAGGTGAAGAGAGGCTAATGGTTTTACAAAAATATTTATTTTTATTTTATTTTTTCTGAAAACAACTTTTTGACCAAAATATTTGATCGAATCGTTATATTTGTATTTTGTATTCATTTTTTTGTAACAAATGTGAGATCATGATTGTATTTTAAACATAACTTTTATCGATAACCGGGAAGACATCAAACTGATTATTTCTTCGTAATTCCCCAAAAAAAAATGTATTGATATAGTATGTAATATCTTATGTAGGTATATACTACATACATCTTCCCTCAGAATCTTTTTATCGGAAGAAATTATTTAATATACCACCACCAATATCCTACCCTACAAGCGAAGTGCCACTCCCTAATTCCCCTTCGCCGTCAAATTGGTGAACTTTTAATTTGAAATTAAAATACCTAAAAACCTACCTATAAACAATAGATTATTTATATTTTTATGTTTCAAACGGTCGTAATTTAAGAAATAATAATTATGATTGCGTTTATTATCATGTAAAAATGGAGGTAATCGAGATAACCCGGATGTGCCAGCGTATAATAACTATGTTAATCGAGATAACTCTGAAGTAGGTATATCGACCTTTTTATTTAAATATTATTACCAATTAAAATATTTAAGAAACTTGATTTGATTCAAATAAATTATTACAATTTGTAATTGTACTTATTATTGATTTTTTCCAAAAATAAAAATATAACCCTACATTACCTATATTAAATTATAATTTATAATATTAATATAAGTAGTTATAATTTCTTCCAATGAATAAAAAGGTTAAGTAATATCTGTAATACCTATATTGTCAAATAAAATAATTATAATTTCATAATAATAGAGAAAAAATGTATTCTAATATATACAATAATTTTCCCCTTGCCATTCGTTCCAGCCGATAGTAAACTATTGAAAATTGTAACCAGATTACCGATTATTACCATGATTATTAAATATTATCATAGTTACCTACCCATATGATTATCAAAATTTCGTACACAGATTTGGGATTACTTGCAGTAGATTATCTCCTACTTACAACTATTTCTATATTCTATGTACCTATATATATTGTCGATATTAAACATATAACTTTTAGGATTTCGAAGGATATTAAATTACTTTATATTCTACCATTCTTTCATTCTCCCCATATCTACGTCCTACGATGATACCTCATTTTCACACTGAAGTTAACACTTGTAGTTCAATAGTTGTTTTAGTTTTTACCTATATTATTATTTAATTTATCACAACCGGCGGAGATATTGAAATGTAAAACGAAAATGTAAATTATTAACCTGCTATTACGAAATTGTATTTAATATAAATAATGTAATATTATTGACTAGCTTGAGTTCAACTCCTTGTAAGTGTACATTTTTTGAGTATTTATTAGTATAAATTAGTAGAATTACTTTTGAATGCAATTTATATATCTCGTTTTATGTATTTTATCTGAAATAATATTGTCAATTAATTAATTTCAAAAATATGACGCTTACGGTGGATCGCTTTCTAGAAGATAATCGTTCTCCCCTTTAGTGTTTCGGATAAATAGGTTAATAAAGTAAGTAATCCAAAAATTTATCAAACTACTCGAACCTCGTTTTGCTCTGTTCTCGCCTGAATGTTATGGTTTTTACACAATATCACAATTACATATAAACAAAAATTTTAAAAAATATCACGAAAGTCTGACAAATTGAAATATATTTACCATTGAATATAATATGGGTATAAAATATAGCAGACTCTGCACATATTATAGTCACTTGGACT
The DNA here is from genome assembly GCA_025469235.1 of Pemphigus obesinymphae. Taxonomy (NCBI): domain Eukaryota; kingdom Metazoa; phylum Arthropoda; class Insecta; order Hemiptera; family Aphididae; genus Pemphigus; species Pemphigus obesinymphae. Next base: position 77,433 of record JAIPRL010000687.1, read on the forward strand.
CGTTCTCGAGATTTTATATAACCATTGTCATAAGGTCAATATGTTCGAAAGTATAAACATCGTTATACCTGTGATAAAAATTTGCCTGAATGTATCAATATAAATTTAATTAAAATTGTAAAAAATACTACGGAAGTCCGACGATTTTAAATTCATTACTATGAGAAATAAAAACTATAGTATAGTATAGTATACTCTGTGAATCGGTGGACCAGATTTAAATACTTAAATACGGACTCAAATACGTATAACCCGACCAGTACATCTGCGCCCTTGGCGACCGTTAATTTTTTTAATTTGTAGAAGTTATACAATTGCGGAAGCTCAGATGTGTTGCCTACATAATTTTTTTAGGGTTATCTCTAGAATACTCCCAAAAAAATACTGATTACCTAGTAATATTCATGATATATATATATATAAGTCGCAAATTGTAGGTATCACATTGTTCAATTAATATTTTTGAACCCCTGATCTGGTTAAACGTGTAACGTCACTGAGGGTGCACATGAACTGGACGGTTATAACGGTCACAATTTAATTAAATATTCGGATCTATAATAGGTAGGTATACAATGTTATGTAATTCAAACGAAATAATAAATATAATAAAAGTTATAATGATAAGAAAATGTACGATTTCGTCCATATAACCCATAAATCGGCTGAAACAATCGGATCAGCTTAGTGGGATTCGAACTGGTGTATCCGTATCGAAAGTTCGTATAATCTATTATTTCCGCTACCACTAAGCTACCTAATCGAGATGATAAAGTCACAGATTATATTATGAATACAGATAGATCACTCGCGATATAAACAAAAACGATGACGTCATTTGGTCACTGATAATTCCACAGAAATCAGTGTGATCACGATATATATACCATCAATTTATACTTTATTCTTGTGAGACCACTGACCTAAAAACATGGAACGCGTATTGGGAATACAATTTGTACCCATAAGAAGGCTACCATATTGTTTCCTGACATTTTTGTTTCCATGATATAATAACTTTTTCTTAAACATATTATTTATTGATAATACAATATTGTGATATTATGATCATGAGATTATATTTGGTTATTATTTTAAAAAAGTGATTGATAATAATAAATATTGTAATTGTTCTTATTAATAATCAACTTTATTATAATATACTATGTGCAAATAAATAGTAAACAGTCTTATTTAAAACGGTTTCAATGAATTCACATTTGAGATGTCAATCCGAATTAATGGATGAATGAAAAATTGGTACTTCATGGTCGGCTTTATTTTCAAATATCAATGTAATTTAAAACATAAACCATGTTATATACCTACTTATTATTGTATTGATTTAATATTTCAAGAACCGAAGAAAAATTAGAATAACATAATAATGATTTTTACAAAACTGAGCTGTTTAAATTATCAAAATATAATAAGTGTTCTGTGATAATAATCATAAACAACAAATATAACAGTGATAATCAGAAAATGTAATCGTTATCTCGAAATCGTTTACTCGTTTTTTTTATTTCTCCATGATTTGGAAACAAGATGGTAGCTTACATGGTGGCACAAATTTATAATATGTGAATCATATATGATGTGCATTCAATGTTTTTTTTTAGTTCAGTGTGTGAGACAAACTGAAATCTCTGTTGTTTTATTATTATCTATTATGATAACATTAAAAATGATGAATTATTTATACAATAATATTATATATTAGCAAAATAATTTATATAGTTGTATGTAAGTTATGTAACTACACTGATAACTGATTCGACGATCTATTGTTTTCGGACCCAGTGATCTATCTATATTCATATAATCTGTGATAAAGCGGTCGAAATTCCTCGTATTTAAACTATTCAGATAACGGACAACACTGTATCTGTCGATGATAATATTCGGAATAAACGTCTCGGTCAGACGGGAACGATCAATATGCAAAGAAACATTCAGTCGGGCGTTAAAACGTCCGGGAAACGCAAATCCGACGTCTAGAGGTCAAAAAACGTTAGAAAAAGTCGCAAAAGCTGATTTCGGAAATTCGGGGTTATAATACTTCAACGCGCGAAAACGTCGTTTAATAATGTAGTACGGACACGGGCGGCAAGTCGTTATACCCATTTTTTCTTCCAGGCGTCGGAAGCTCAGAGAAAAGGTGAGAACGCGGACGAACGAAATCCGTAAAAATCTCAAAACGACTGGAGAAAGTTTGAAAACTGTAAAGGTAAAAGAATACGCGATAAGCGGTCGCGAAAACGATTCCGGGAATTAAATAATTAATAGTACCTACTGTTTTTTTCATGGAAAACGGTATTTGAAGTTAGCATTTTATATATATAAGATTATATAGGTAAGTGAATCTCGTAATCCATTATTAGCATATTATAATCTATATTATACTTATTAAATAATCAATGATAAAATAGGTTCTTATGCTATAAATTATTATTATAATACAATTTATCTACCTAAAGTTAAAGGTAAAATAACTTAAAATAATATTTTTATATGAAATTTTTTATATTCAATATTTTCAATAATTATATTCAAATAATAATTTGTAGGAAAATGTTATCCTTTTATTAAATTATATTATAAAATCTAGCTTTTCAGTCGATATTTTGATTATTTTGTAATTTTATTTAAAAAAATGGAATGTTGCTGATCATCGAATACACTTAGCTCAATAAATCCAGTTAGAAAGCCGAGTAGAGTACAATAATTGACTCGTTCTATTATACCCTCGCGGGTATTCGTGCTAGATTATTTTTGTTGTTAATGGTTATTTTTTTCTTTTGTATAAAATATTTTGTTTGAGTAAAAATAACTTACCTAATCATTTGTTAATGAATATTGAAGTACAGTTCAAATTAATTTTAAAACATTTGTTTAATTTAAAAAATAATAGGAATGTGTATGCATAGATATGTAGTTCTAGTAATGCTCAGTAATAAAACTAGCAGTTTCTCTATACCTTTTATTTAAAAATAACTTTTTAAATATATAGGTATATTATATACCTACCAAAGTACCCGCCACTAAATCTAGGACCAAAATTAAATCACTTAAATAAAAAATTGCTTCCATTAAAAATCATATTAAAAAAAAAAAAAATGTATTATATTTATTTAGAAGTACAAGTATATAAAATTATATTAGCATACAAGTATATTTAAAATAAGTAGGACAAAAAAGTATGACAATGAAAGAAAGGTATTGTTTAATTATGTTATGTATAATTGATTTAAAAAAAATAATTAATATATCATTATTTGTTAAATTACTGCTATCGCAATTACTAAATTTTAAACAATATTTATGTAGTTTTGTTCTTTTTTGATTAAGGAACATTTAATATAGTGTTAATTTTCAATTAAGTTAGTTTAACCAAAAACTCGCGATATGATATAACCGCATGCCTATAATTTTAATCGGAAAGACAAAATGTCCACCACTTCCATTATATTTTTATTACCAAAATAAATTATAAAATATCTTGACTATATTTATCATTAGTTATATTCATTCACATAGGAAAATATTTAGTTACAACCCTGATTGATGCCTACTCTTAATAATTTTAATTTATTTTAACGACTCGCCGAATTTAACTTATTTAATAACGAGATCAATAATCATATTAAAATTATACTCCTATATTTATGATTTTATATAGGCACCTACTGGAATTTTAGTCTAAAGAACACCAACCAACCGACAAAACTACATGCAATATTAAGATTAGTGAGGCACATATTTGTATAAAGGTTTAATTTTCTTCAAAGCAATTTGTTGCGGTAAACTACAAAGGAAATGATTCGTAAATATTTTGAATTGAATTATTAGCGCGTGAAAATATCAAAGCAATAATAGATAAATTGATCGGTAACGATTTTATGCACGAGAAAAATGTTTATCGTCCACTTTGTCTTTTTAACTACGCGGTAAGTGCAGTTATATGGTATCTATGAATTATATGATATATACCTAGTTAGGTAGTATAGTTATTAATTAATTTTTATAAAAAAAATAATAATAATAATTATAAAAATATTAAACAGGTAATGGAATATATTATATACTTAATAGTGTTAATTTAATTAATAATGTGATAAAATACCTACCTACCTATGTTTAAATAAAACTTTTCACTCACTTAAAATTAATGTATTCATTTGAATACATATTGGCTACTTATAATATTTATGTTGGTAAAGTCACAACGAAAATAATTACTCTAAGATCAGAGTTCAATATAATTAACATTTATTAACAAGTATAGTTAAATGTTTAAAAAATAACTAATACTAATGTCTAATTTACTAATAAAATAATTGTAAATAATAACGTTTAAAGGTTAATAATATACAGATAATTTCAAATTATTGACCCTGTACTTGCATTTTTTATTTAAAGTTAATGTTAGATTTATTATTACTTTATTATTATTTATTGCCTTTATCATAGTAGGTACCTATAATTTATATACAATAATCATTTCATAGATTAAAGTATATAATATTTTAAACTTAATAAACGCGTGTTGTTTACAAATTACACTAGTAACATTTGTTAATCTTTCACGATTTCGTTTCATATTTATTTCGTATACGAATTAAATAGAAAAATTTCCTGGTTTGTCTGATTACCTCCATGCAATTTTGGGACTGTAGAATGAATCCACGGACATTATTATACTTGATTAAATGCTTACACAAATTATTGTGAATAATCTAAATAGTATCTAGATAGGTAGGTAGGTTAATTGATAATTGGTATATACTATATATAAAAAAAACCATTCAAACACATTCGTTATTTTACCGCAAAAAAATCATTTTACGAGAATTGATTATATATTCTCAAGCTGTTTTAACATTTTTACACAACATAGTAAACAAAATTATCTGTGTTCTATTATCGTTTTTTTTTTTAAATATAAAATATTTAAAAAAAAATTTTTGTTTTTTCCAGTTACATAATACAAGTCATTTTTCAATCTATTGTGTAAAAATTTAGGTGCTTATAAATAACCACGATTGTAAGACTGAGAACTTTATTACCTAGGTATTTCTTGTAAAATGGTTTTGTTAACAAATATCATGATAACACAACAATAAAAAATGGTACTAATACGGAACTATTTTAAAATATCTTAAAATTTCCTATACGTTAACCTCTTAAGAATCGGGTGTGTGACGTTCTCCTAAATGAAAAAGTAATACGCCTATTTATAGTGTATATGTATATTAAACATTTTAAGCTATACGAGTATAATGACCCATATGTTGATGCTTATAATATGTATGTTCAAAAAATAATAAAAAAAAAATCCAGTGACACTTAATATAGTAATACCTAATTAATTAATAATTATTCAATGTATTAACTGTTCGTCATTCTTGAATATAGCCATGTTTGCTAAACATAGGTAGGTGTACCTATTATACATTTTTATATTTTTATCTTGGCATTTATATTTATGTAGTAGGTATTTTTTTAGTTCTCGTTCCACCCCCTCCCTCCACTTATCTATAATATTTTGTATTTTAATATTTTATGAACTTTTTTTTACAATAAATTTGTTAATTAGCCGGCACTGCTACACATATATATACCCGCATTTTAACGTAACGTAACGTTGCAACAAACTGCAATGCACCGTGTCCTCGATATTATTATTATACCTATATCATTTGGTTCACAACCCAATCAATTCGAACTTAAATCAATTTTCCAACAAGTTATCAAAGAGATGTTTGTTTTGATTGTTGTGCTGTTAATGTGTGTTCACTCCGATTACTATAAAAACCGACTATAACCATTGCACGTGGTTTAAATGGATATGTTATGATATGTTTATACTCGTATGTCCATCAATTAATAAATATAGTATAATATTATAATACTTTTTTAAGTAGATACCTAGGCCGTACATAATAAATAAAAACCAATTATTATATTATTAATTAAAATAAATAATATAAATTACTAATAATAAAATACTTCATTAATTGCACTGTGTAAAAAGTCGTATAATTATTTAGTTATAATAATATACTAATACCAACTAAAGTTAGTTAATAATAATAAAAGCAGTACCTATAGAATATACTTGCAAATTAACTTATAACATGTATATTGTATATAATATATCTTACCCAGCAAAAAATATTAATATAATTTCAAATTTGATTACCATTATGAATATTTTTTCTAACTAATGAATAATGATTATGTCTGCAAACCTTTGCTTTTCGAGTTGCGTGTCTTTTGTTGAATGGTTATTGTACCCCTGAGACTAATTATACAAATTACGTTATTTTTAATTTCTCATATATTACCGGTACAATACGATACTTCCATCAAAACCCTTTCGTAAATTGTTATTGACCTCCGTTTCATCACAGTTCAGAATTATGTTATAAATTAATCTGTTTCCACCTTGGGCCAAATTGTTATGGCTGATTATACCTACCTACATTCAGCACGGAAAATAATGTTTTGTATTTGAAAATTATTTTGAAATATTATTATTATAACTATTATGTTAAATAAAAATGATAAGTATAGGAATGATTTCGCATTGTAAACCATATTGAACGTGACTCACGAATATATTACAACAGATCTAATATAATATATACATGTCTTTAGTAAATAGTACCTTTATCTTTTTCTTTTTTTTAATAAAGTTCGAAAAAAAAATAGTAAAAAATCTATAATAGTTGCGTATACTTTTATACGTATACCTTATCTTGGTTTTAGAAATAAATATATTATGCATTATTAATGGGCCAGTGCAAATGAAATCAAAATTGTTATTATTATTATTTCAGTAGATCATGCTAGGTCACCAATGATATCAAAAATACCATCAATAATATTTCACTTTCTGTTTCTTTGACCTTTCACTTATATTGTAGGCATTTTAAATGCTTCGACAACAATAACATCCTAGTTCTAAATTACGAATTATGCAATCGTAATACATTATATTTAAACATAAAATCATAGGTGTGTCTACTGGGAAGGCAGAGTATTTATGCAACGAATTTAGTTGAAAATGTGATTTTTAGAAATTAGAGTTGACCATTAGACATTTCCAAAAAGTAGAAAATTGCAATTTGTAATTTCGGTGTAACGTGTGACATTAATTTGTTATTATATGCTACACTTTATTAGAAACCTTAAATTTTTTTAATATAGTTATAGTAATAGTTTCTATTGGGTCATGATTTTGATATCAATTTTACTATGACTGCATCGTAAATTAAATTTTTTAAAGACGGGCGAAAATTGTCCATATAATTAAATACATTTTACTTCTACCCAACCTCTACTCCGCTTCAGTGATGAAAATCTAGACACGCCTATATGCATAAAATGAAGTACAATATTTTTCAAGTGATCATTTTATTGCAGACACATTAACGAGTTTAACGGTTATAGTATTCACTATACGCATTTTCGCAGAACTGTTCTTTAACATGGTCGTCTTTTCTAACTCGACGGACAACCGGTTTCGACTTTTACTTCTTCGCCTGCTGATTCTTCTTGTCGACTCGACCCGAAGCTATCCTAATGTACTATAATACATATATTTCTTTGCAGTGATTAGCAGCTAGTGTTGCAGTATATACCAACCTTTTGGTGATGCCATACAATTTTTACTACTAGTATAGTGATTCTCCTCCGCCCGCAGCACTTTACGTGATGGAATGTCTAATTTGTTGTCACTGACGTGTTTTTTTTTCCTGTTTATTATTAGTTATAGGTACCTATGTTATATAATAATAATATTTTTCTCGTGCGCGTGCCCGTGAATTTTTTATACGCCCTCTTTTAAAAATAGGAAAGATCTTGGGGGAAAATGTTTGGCAAAAATGATTGAAAATACGCGCGTCTGCATGTTAAATGTGACGAACGTGCCGTTAGTCTCGGTCTTATAACCGACCTAGCCGGAGTTTGTCGCTTTGCCAATGATCCCGCGATCGTGTTATATTCTCAGCGACGCATTCCTCCCCCGTATATGAAAACGCTTTAAAGTTGTATTTTTTCCCTCGTTATATTCATTCGTCGGGTTTTTCGTGCGAACGAGAAATTATTATTATTATTATTATTATTATGTTATAATATATTCCATTTGGCTGCTGCTCATTTCGGATATATGTGTAATATAAACAATAAAAAAAAATATATAATATATATAAACCGTTGTTGCTCACCGTCTAGCGTCGTACGCGCGTACCGCCACAGCGCGTTGGGCCCCGCCATTAGCCGCGGCGTGCACGGAATTCTGTGCGTGTATAAAATCGATAAGTAACGCCGCCGCCGCCGTGTCGTTTCTCCGAGACCAGTGGTTTCCAAAAACTGAAAAACAAAAAAAAAAAACCGCTGCTTTTGTTTAGACTCGCGTTCCGTGGCGTTCATAAAAAAAAAAAAAAAAAAAAATGTGTCACAGTGGTTGAACTTGGAGATCCGATTGTGTATGTATATACATTGTGTATATATTATATATATATATATATATATATAGGTATATGGTTCTCGAAGAGGGAAACTGTGTGTGTGTGTATATTATTATAGGCAAATATTATAATTATTACGACGAGTATTATAACGATGGTGTATATATATACGAGTATATATCCGATGCAACAGTCGACAACCGTGTTTATTATATTATACATCGTGAGTGATATAGACGGAATAGAGAAGAAGGGTCACCTCTGCCGTGTATGTATACAGCGTGTTTCAGTTGAACGACCTATGCGCGCGCGTTGCGTTGCTTTATTTCACGCGGGCGACACATTGTTCTGTTGCCGCCGGCGGGTACCGTTGTTACCGGGTGGTGGTCGGGCGGTCAGCGACGGTGACGACAGTGTAATTAGACGCACACGTTTAGACGATCACCGCGTTGTTGTTATAGGTGGAAAGAGGAATTTTATGGCACTCGATCGTCCTTTCTTTTTTTTTTTTTTTTTTTTATCGAGAAAATATTTCTTTAATCTAAAAGGAAAAAATAAATCTATTTATGTGGTAAAAAAAAGATATGATGTGATTATGATATCTATATCATAGAGTCTAGAGTCGTATGAATGATTCGATAAATAATACGATATATACGTCAGTAATTTATTGTACTCGTATCACTATAGTAAGTGCAGGAAACGTGTTTACATGAATATATAGACATAGCGACAGTGGCCAGTGCCACTGGATAAGTCCACTAGTAATTATAAAAATAAGTCCAGATACAGATAGTGGAAATTGGTCCATCATCATTTCGGTCTTCAAACAGGAGTGTATTATTATTTAAATTTTTAAACTTAAAAGCAAAATTAAATCATTAATTTAATCAGATGATTCTGAGTAATGTTCGGTATAATAATATGATTAAAAAAAAAAAATTGGTAATCATGACAATTGTATTTGTTATTTTGTTATTACCCTTAAATTTATAAAATATTTTAGTCATAAAAGGTATTTTTCTTTTCTTAAGAATACTAATGGGAAAATCAAAAAAATGACCTCTAAAGTATTAACTAAAACCATTTGCTATCGAATAACCTTTATTTGTTTTTTTAAAAAGCAAAACATTTTAAAATTTCACTGGGAATCTAAAATATGAATACCTATATATTATTAAAATAATCGACTGTGGTTTATATGCATTAAAAAAGTCAAAATTTAATTAAATAAATAAGCCTTAGTGAATAGTTAAATCAAAGTTTTTAATTTTTATATTGAATTAAAATAATATTTGTACGATAACAAAAAAAAAACTAAAAAGCAAAAAAAAAAAAAATGAATACTTTGTATTAAGAAAGCTATATCTAACAACCCTAGTCATTAAACTATTATTATATTAAGAATGAAAAAGTCAATATTATTAATAAAGTCCAGATATTAATCCAGACTTCTGTATATATATATATTTTTTTTTTAATGAAGCTTCTAGCTAAAAATTTGTTTCTACTCAGACGAATCCAATTAATTATCTAATTATTGTTTTGAATTTTTTTTTTTTTTTTATATATATTAATTTTATACATTTTATCAGAATTGAAAGAAACGGTTTTATATTCTTCACTTAAGCATGCATTACATTTATTGCATTCACAACATGTATATATGTAAATATTTTCAATTTGTATGTTGAATGAAACTACACAAATAAAACATGAACATTTTTTTTCTATCGTTTACAAATCTAAATAACTAATTGTCATTTTGTTTTTTTTAAGGGCATTTTTTTAGATTTTTTTTAAATCATCCGGGCCCTATAATAATGATTGATGACTAAATATAATTAAAATCGTTTAAATGGTCAAATTTATTGTATTTTAGATTCTAAGTTTAGAAAAATCATATTATGTTTTATATACTTAATATAGATAGTATAGGTACATATTATATACACGGCATAATGGCGGTCGAATGCACGTTCACGAACACTAATTATTTTGTTTTCATTATACTCATATTTATCATTATCCGATAGGAATTTTTTTTTACTACACACAACAATTAACCCGAGTCGTTCAAATATTCCTAGTTACCTATCGATTATACCTGCCCGACCTAATCTGTTGTAATAAAACAATTAAGCAGTGCATTCATTTATTTTGTCCCGAAAGTGTAATCATAATGTATTTGCGGCGCTAGAAAATTGTGTGATAAGAATTTTGAGCACCGTGATTACATTTTCTGTTTCTATTTTCACGTTGTTTTTTTTCGTCTTTGATTTTTATGTATATTATTTTCTTAAGAAGATTGTTGTGGCGTAAATGAGTTGGTATTATCTGTACACACAATGTCCATTAAATAGATTGTTCAACGGCCACACGTATTGTTTGGGTGTGGCGCCCAAATGAAGAACGACGTTTTCTTTGACAGGCCATACTATCGGGTCTTGTCCTGGTTATTTAAACTATATAAGTTACGGTGACTGACCCGTTTTTTTAACACGATCGAATTATTCCATCATTTTATGATGACAATACGTATATACCGAGCAAAACGTAAATGTGTTTTATTAGATTATAATAGGTAATTATTATTATTACATTTATGCAAATGATAAATAATGATAAAAAAAAAATGCATTGAATACTTGTCTACAAATGTAGATACAGAAAAAGCAATAGAGAAAATTTCCACCCCCCTCCCCCCGGCCAAAAAAAACTATATTTCAATAATGTTTATCCTCCGGCCATCGAATGTACGTCATATAATCTCATATTATACTTATATATGAAAAATGACCAAAACTAATAATTAATACAATATTTCTACTTATATTTTATTCAATCTTATAATATTATAAAAAATGATTGATTTTAAGACATTTTTTACATACCTACCTATATAAGTATATAATATACCCACTATATAAGTTATTAGGAAACACGTGAAAATAACTGATATTATTGTAGTATTTAATCAATTTATAAAGAAATTATTTTATTTTTATTCATATCCATTTTAAAATTATTAAAAATAAAAATGCTTACCTATATATTCTTAAAAAATCGTGATACAATCTCAAATTTGATCTCTGATGTCGTGCATGTAGATAAATATATATAGCTAATATATTATGTATTATTATTATTATTATTATTATTATTATTATTATTATTATTATGAGTGTTAAGAAAACAATTCAAATGCTATAAATTCCCAATTCCAACGAAGTATATAATAATAATTATCGTAATTCGACTAGTGTTGATAAACCGTTTTATTTTTTAATGTTTACATCAATAAAATTACTACACACGTGTATTGTTATATTTTTTTTTAAATAATATAATACTCTTGCCGTATTTGTATTTACACTGGCAATGGCCTTTATGTATTTCGATTAACGAACTGTTTATACAATTTTATACTGTATAGTGTATACCAATGTCAAATCGTACATTATTGTTATTGAAATTGAATATATTATTATTGTAATATTATATAAATTTAGACCGTATATTACCGATATAATGATCACATTCACATTAATAGTGCGTTTAATGATACATTAAGTTTTGAAAGTAGTACGATGGGAATTTATGTAAATACCCACTAATTATCATTAAACAGTATAACAATATGTTATAAATGTTTAACTTGCTCGATCAATTTGCACACACAACTGGTTTTTAAACAATAATGATTAGAACTTAAGTATTGTACTCATATATTATGTGCGTGAAATATTAACTATTGATTCTTATAATACTATAAGGCCTGCGGGCATCTATCATGTTTTTTATCCTTTATTATTTGTAATATAAAATTTTTACAAGATAGTCTAATAAGCATATGCGATAATGTTTACTAATATTTACATTTTACATAGCTCTGATTTCTTGTTAAATAAATATAAAAATAATGTGAATTTGAATAATAAAATTTTATCAGTATATTTACTACATAAATACAGTAAAAAAATTGTATCAGTATATTTACTACATAAAAACAGTACATCTATATAATCATGTTATGTTACGTCATTAAATGTACAATTTATGAACTGGTCAATATACAAATTACATCAATATTTTTTTCTATTTTATGAAATAAATTTTTTCAAGTTTTTTTACAAAAATGTTCAATATTTATAAGGGTAAAAACAATATTTCAAGTTATTTATAAATTAGAAGAGATGTAAAAGTAGTAAAAAGTAAGTAGTAAAAAAAAAAAAATTAAAAACGTTTTTTAGGAATTATCTATCTCTTAGTAAATCTAATTTCAAACAATTTTTTGAAAATGTGTATCAATAATTTAGGAACAGAGTAGAAATACACATATCTATTATGATATTATGAAATGAAATCCAAATTTGGAGATCCAGCAAAAGTCGACACTCGACTCATATTCACCAAAATAAAATTTTACGATGAATTCATTGGCACGTACATTAGCAATACCATTGATTTTATAATAAACTTTATTATAAAATCAATGGCAATACTATATTACTTCTTATTTAAAAATATTATCATTGATTATAAATTACTAGTCATTTATAATATTACTACTTGTACCTATATTATCTTTACTATAATATACAAAATACAAATATCTTACAGATACATATAGCAATTAAAACTTAATTTAAGACTTAAAAGAAATTGGTTACGTGATCTACTATATCATTACCTATTTAAATAATTTAAAACAATAAGTGCCAATGAGCTATTCCCTCATATATCTGCGTGGCATTGTCAAATTGTTTTTTCAAAATCACATTTACTGATTTACTTATTGTTTAGGAAGTATAGATTGTACATTTTTTTTATAAGTATATATATATATATAAAGTTACAGCATTTAAAAATATAGGTATATACTTATAGGTACTTATACTATTTTTTTAACGCTAAGGGTCTGCAACACCTGCGATTTTTAAGGGATTCTGTATAGACAACTTTTAAGAAGTGCCTATTATAAAAAATAAAAATCTAACAATTTAGAAATATTTAAGTACATTTTAAAATTAATCTAAAAATAGTGCCGTACCCTTATCACTTTTTATTGTTGTGTGTAATCACGAAATTTCCGCCTAAAGGACCAATTTATTTTTATTTTTAGTTATTATATAATATGATACATTATAATACATTACGAAAATTCACACACATTTCGTACTCGTGCCTCTGTATACCTATCTAAATTAAAACGTTTATGGTACGGTTTTCAAGGCGCGACCGGTTTCGGCGACCGGTCGTTGAAGGCTGACCGTCGTCGTCGTTGACGCTTGCAAAAGGCAAAAACCTCACATTCTAATTATCTATATTCTATATCATGCAGTGAAGACGTATGGTTTTTTTATTTTCGTGTTTCGAGTATGAGTTAGACTAATAATCGTGTTATTTTACTCCTACAGGATATAATAAATAATTAAAAATTGAACTAAATAAAAAGACAAAAAGTAGATATTTATTTATAAGCCAAAAAATTGAAGAATGCTTCAAAGTTTAAATAAAAATGCATTTATCACGAAATTATTTATGATATTTCAATGAATTATTCCTATTCTTTGGCCGTAAACCCATCTTCGCCATGATGGTCGCGCTACACTGCTCTCCGAGCGCCTGCAGTCGCGACGTCAAATTTCGGTCGCTTCTCAGCGGTCGCGCGTAAGAAACCAGTCTATAAGAATTATTATACTATGCGGGACCGGAGACCGGTCTCCGCGACCGGTCGCGCCTTGAAACCCGTAACTTTAAAGACAGACATAAAGTGACAAGTCAATGAAATTGTATCGTTACAATACTTACCTATAATACCTATTATATATTATTATTATTTGTACCTACCTATAGTTTATACAATCTATGTATGGAATAAATTGGAAATTATGGAGATAATTTTTAGTAGTAGGTAAAAAATATTTTAAATACCAAGTATAGACACATTTATTTTTTCCCCAGAAAAATATGAAAAATTTAAGATATGTACATGTAACCATGCATGTTTTATTTGAAATACCTATACGTGTGAAATTAGCACATTAGGATTTGCGAACGTGTTTGGGGATATGGGATTTTTCTACCGATGACGATTCGATAGAAAAGAAAATGCGAAAATACTAAAAACTGGGCCAATTTATTGCTCTGTATATAGTATCCATTCGAGGTCTGCACAGATACCACCAAAGGAAATGTTTCCGTTGTTCTTGTCGTTATTATGTTTTTTCAATGACATCCATATCGAGAGAGAGTAAAATAAAATACGACCATTTTTTATTATTATTACTAACTATATAGACTGCCAGTGATGACTGTATACTAGTAGCACACAAACTCTGTACCGATTTAAAACTAGCAATGTATAATGTGTAAATTGTTCTCTGGAAGGGCACAGGCCCCATTGTGTTATGTGTTATTATATGTATGTGTATAACTGTTTTAAAATTAATCTATTCCAATTTAACTGCAGCTGGTGCTCGTTACGGATAGAACGAATCAAACGCCTCCGCTGAATTTTTTTTTCTCGTAGCACATATTTACAATATTTATTTTGGAAATGTTTGTACCGTTCAGTAAATCTTTTACTCCATAAAGTCGTCCCGTGATTAATTGTACATTACACAGTTTTTGTTTTTTATACTTTGTATAATTATATTTGTATTACAAAACACTACCATTGAAAAATATAATAATATATAGGTGTCTACTTACTTACATTCAATTTCATATTTGTTGTAAAATATTGTGTTAATTTATGTAGGTAGGACGTAAGTACGTAATAATCGCCCTCGTTTATATGTTCGTGTTCATCAATTTAATATACGCTTAATAAATAATTATTACACGCTCGAATAATTTAAAACATAAAATTAAGATCACTATTATTAACAACTTATATTGGGGATTATGTTTAATATTTTTGAACTCAAAAAGTCGGAACTGTTATTTAATAACACATTTTTTCAATATCTTCGTATATAATTAAATACCTACATGTATAGTATATTCATAATCATGTATTGTTTTTTCCTAATAAGTAATAATAATTTCACTGTTCCACGATTTTAATATTATTCCCGTGACTTAAATCCTGTGTGTAATAATATTAAATTTAGCCTTCAACCGTTGCTAAAATTCAATTTTACAATCGCTTAAATGATATTTTTCCGCTTTTTTTCTTTTTTTATATTAGATAAAATAATTCTCGCTGTCGTGTAATATACTCAATATTATATAATTATGGTAATAGTAGGTATGTTAAATTTAGGCTTAAAAATGTTTAAATAAAAAAGAAAAAAATATATAGTTATAGTTTTTGTTGCGATAGCCACCTTTATACGCGCGGATCCGTTCAGTATATAGCGTGTGTCCTGTGTATGAAATGAGTATTTCAATTTTAAAAATATTCTCAACAGCTATTTGAAAAGCGGTTACTGAGTTCTATTTTTATTCATGCGTCGCCTTGTAACTGCTCTCAAAAATACTACTCCTACAATGATTTTTTTTTCGACCGATTCCCGACTATACACACACACACGTGGTCTTATTTGTAAAGACGATTGTTGGAAGTTTTGTATTTTACAGATGTCAGATGAAATGGGGGAGGGGGACGAAGTTAAAACGTAATTAATTCATAGATCAAGAATGCGTGGTATATACGAGGCAACGCCGACAAAAAAAAATTTTATTGTTTATCTTCTTACCCTATTTTGATGTAGGTTTATATTTTCGAAAAAAATCGCTTCCTCCTTTACGATCATTTATCTATCGTTGTATACTACAATTTTTTCCTGATAGTTGCCTCTACTTTTGTGAAAACCCAGTAAAATCAACGAATGTATATGTTATATAATAATATATATATAACGTTACCAAGTTGAGATTTTTTTTTTTTCTGAAATGCAAAGAAAATTAAAATAATGAATAAATTATGAAAATACTTTTTAGGAATAATAATATATTAGTAATCTTGAGGGCATATATATATATATATATATATATATATTAATAAGTTTTTATTATTTAAGTTTATTATAATATTATTAGTATATAACTCTTGACGAAGAATTGACAATTTAAATTTTTCCTCAAAATTATAATAATAATATATAGTAGCATTGATTATATTTTGATTGACTATTTATAATCAATGATAGTAGTAACTATGACAACCATATTTTTGCAAGTGACATTACTTACGTTATAGTCACATTCACATGTGTTCCAAAATGAACAACAGTTAACATACTGAATCGAATAATAATTTAGTAATAATAAATAGGTATAATATCAGAATATCTCAAAGGACCCTATTATTATAATTGTTATTATTTTATTATACATTGGCCATAACAAAATGGAATACTGTGTATGGAAGTCATGTATGCGATTGTTGCATACGGGTGTACATACAGAATTTTGCACGCGTATATTCATGCACACATTTGTACACAATATATTCTTAAAATAATTATGAGTAACCACCGTTCGGAAATCCGGTAATGAAGATATAAGACGTGATTTAGCTCCTGAATCTAATAATATTATTTATCTAGTGAAGAATGCCTTCTATAAATGAAACATAATCCAAAACTTAACCTAACTTTCTCCCCCTTAGTTATGTAGTTACATCGAATTATTATAATCTATAGATATAAAAAGTTATATTTGATGGCCCAAAAGTTATAAAAATAGCTTTTTTTTAAGTTTTAAAAAATGTATAGATCAATTTTCAAAAAAAAAAAAAAAAAATATATTTATTGCATTTATGCGTAGCTAAAAATGCAATATTAATTTCAAATATTCTGATTCGTCGAACTATATGAAACGGATTTGTTATTTGATTTTATGCAAATATTTTATTCATACATTTCATGACTTGTGTTACAGGTTATAACAAACTGTATAGAGGTGTCTGGCTGTCATGACGACAGACATCTCTGTGGTCCGGTGGGATCCGGCCATACAGCAAGATGGAACCGGTATTGTCGAAGATTACGAATATGATGGTGGAAATTCGTCTTCCAGATTATTTGAAAGATCTAGAATTAAGGCTTTAGCCGGTAAGTTTTTCCTACCTTTATTAGTCTAAAAAGTAACATAAAATATTAAAACAAAAGGAAGGTTTTTGGCCGTGTATAAAATTGCCCAGTAATGTTTCATTGAATAGGGTTGTAGAGAGTGTGACCCTCCGCAGTCCCCACGGTATATACATACCGTGTCACCCTTCGGATATTACTCATGGTTGTCTTTATACGCCAGGGGTTCTGATTTCTGTATCTGTATTTATACGTGGTTAATTTTTTTCCAGACGAAAGAGAAAGTGTTCAAAAAAAAACGTTCCAAAAATGGGTGAATTCTCACCTGGTTCGTGTACATTCCCGAATTGGAGATTTATACATAGACCTCAGAGACGGCAAAATGCTTATAAAGCTGTTAGAAGTTCTTTCCGGAGAACGATTGGTAATGACTATTTAAAAATTTTAAAAAATGTATACATTTTTGTTACATTGTTGTTATTATTTCATAGCCTAAACCCACCAAGGGCAAAATGAGAATACATTGTTTAGAAAATGTAGACAAAGCTCTGCAGTTTTTGAAAGATCAGCGAGTACATTTGGAAAACATGGGATCCCATGATATTGTTGATGGGAATCCAAGACTTTCATTGGGTCTCATTTGGACTATTATTCTTAGATTCCAAGTATGCATATTAACAATAATTTGTCCCATTTATTTAAAAATAGATAATATAGTTTAATTTTTATTTTAGATTCAAGATATAACTATTGAAGAAACAGATAATAAAGAGACAAAATCTGCAAAGGATGCATTGCTTTTGTGGTGTCAGATGAAAACAGCAGGATACCACAATGTTAATGTCCGTAACTTCACCACTTCTTGGCGAGATGGTCTTGCATTTAATGCAATCATTCATAAACATCGTCCCGACCTTGTGCAATTTGAAAAACTTAGTAAATCCAATGCCATGTACAATTTAAATAATGCATTCAACACTGCTGAAGATAAATTAGGAATTGTAAAACTATTGGATGCCGAAGATGTATTTGTTGAGCAACCTGACGAAAAATCAATCATTACATATGTTGTTACTTACTACCATTACTTCAGTAAAATGAAGCAAGAAACGGTTCAAGGAAAGAGAATTGGACGTGTTGTGGGAATAGCTATGGAAAATGAACGTACTGCTCAAGAATATGAGCGATTAACTAGTGATTTATTACAATGGATTAAGCAGACAAAGGAGTCTTTAGCCGAGAGAAAATTCTTGAATTCTTTGAACGGTGTGCAACAGCAATTGCAACAGTTCAACAACTACAGGACTGTCGAGAAACCCCCAAAATTTGTTGAAAAAGGAAATCTAGAAGTGTTACTTTTCACTTTACAGTCTAAAATGAGAGCTAATAATCAAAAACCATACACTCCCAAAGAAGGTAAAATGATTTCAGATATCAATAAAGCTTGGGAACAATTAGAAAAAGCTGAACATGAGAGAGAACTGGCGTTAAGAGAGGAAATAATTAGACAAGAGAAACTTGAACAGCTTGCTCAAAGGTTTAACAGAAAAGCAAGCATGAGAGAGACTTGGTTGAGTGAAAATCAACGACTTGTTTCTCAGGTTAGTTAATAGTTATAAAATTAATTCACATTTTCTTATAAAAATAATAGAAGACATTAAAAATTTAATTAATTCTTATGCAATGATTACAGGATAACTTTGGTTTGGATTTGGCTGCTGTAGAAGCAGCAGCAAAGAAACATGAAGCTATTGAAACCGATATATTTGCATATGAAGAACGAGTAGAAGCTGTTGTTACTGTTGCACAAGAATTGGAAACAGAAGACTATCATGATATTGTCCGTATAAATGCAAGGTAAGTTTTAATTTATATATATTTTTAAAATAAGAATTACTATGTTAAAATTTTATCTTTCAGAAAAGATAATGTTCTTCGTTTATGGAACTATTTACTTGAGCTATTGAAAGCCCGACGTCACCGTCTAGAATTGTCATTACAATTACAACAAAACTTCCAAGAAATGTTGTACATATTGGATTCCATGGAAGAATTAAAAATGAGACTTTTGTCTGACGATTATGGCAAACATTTAATGGGAGTTGAAGATCTCCTTCAAAAACACAGTCTTGTAGAAGCTGACATAAACGTTTTAGGAGAAAGAGTAAAAAGTGTTGTGCAACACTCTCAGCGATTCTTGGATGAAGAAAATACAGAAGGCTATAGACCATGTGATCCAGCTGTTATTATTGAAAGAGTTCAAGAACTTGAAGATGCTTATAGTGAACTGGTCAAATTAGCTGTTGAAAGAAGAGCTCGTCTTGAAGAAAGCAGAAAATTATGGCAATTCTATTGGGATATGGCTGATGAAGAAAACTGGATTAAAGAGAAGGAACAAATTGTTTCTGCTGGAGATATTGGTCATGACTTGACCACTATTAATCTGTTGCTTTCCAAACATAAAGTAAAATAAAAATTTATAACTATTAAATGTACTAATTTATTATTACTAGTAACATCCTATTATTTATTATTAGGCACTTGAAAATGAAATACAGAGTCATGAAACTCAATTGCTTGAAGTAGTAAAGGTTGGTGAAGATTTAATCAACAGCAACCATTTCGGTGCAGATCGTATACAGGAACGAGTATCCAGCACACATTCCATGTGGGAACATTTAATCACTTTAACCAAACAAAGACGCAAGCGTTTGGAAGATGCTGTAGATTATCACCAAGTAATTTAATTGTTTTTTTTTTATTTATTTATTTCTATTTTAAATATCTATTGAACTACTATATAATAACTAATAATTTAAAATTTAAACTTGTTTTCCCAATATTCTTTAATAAATAATTAAATAATATGTCATTTTAAAATAGTGGTTTGCTGATGCTGATGATGTTGATATATGGATGTTGGATACTTTGAGACTTGTATCTTCTGAAGATGTTGGTCGTGACGAAGCAAATGTCCAATCTTTGTTGAAGAAACACAAAGAAGTATGGATTATATAAACAATTTTTATTTTAACTTTATTTTTAATTTTTATATGTTTAGGTAAGTGAAGAATTAAAATCCTACTCTCAAACCGTGGAAGCATTGCGTTCTCAAGCCAATCAATTAAGTGCTGAACCAGGTGCACCAACAAGTGGACCAGAAGTAAATGAGCGAATGTCATCTATTGACAAACGCTACAAGGAATTGGTTGAATTAGCTAAACTTCGACACCAGAGACTCTTGGATGCACTTTCTTTGTATAAGCTTTTCAGTGAAGCTGATGCTGTACAACAATGGATTGGAGAAAAGGTAATTTTAAAAATATTTATTATTAGAATTCTTAACTAAAGTTAAATGTTTAGAACCGTATGTTGGAAACTATGAGTCCTGGAAAAGACATAGAAGATGTTGAAATAATGAAACATCGATATGATGGTTTTGATAAAGAAATGAATTCAAATGCATCACGTGTCGCTGTTGTCAATCAACTAGCACGTCAATTACTACATGTTGAGCATCCTAACTCAGATGAAATTGTTAACAGACAAAATAATGTAAGACGCAAGGCATTTCATAGATTTTATTCAGAAATAAATACAAATTTATTTGTTATAGTTGAATCATGAATGGGCTGATTTACGGGATAAGGCCGAAGTTAAACGTGACCAACTCAATTCTGCACATGGTGTACAAACTTTCCATATTGAATGCAGAGAAACTATTTCTTGGATCGAAGACAAAAAGAGAATTTTACAATCTACAGATAGTTTGGAAATGGATCTTACAGGAATAATGACATTACAGGTAAAACATTGATTAATTTGACTATATATTAAATATTATAAAATGTATAAAACAATTTTTTTATTAAAATAATATTAAATATTAAAATACATAATTATACAACAGCGTCGTCTATCTGGCATGGAGAGAGACTTGGCTGCCATTCAAGCCAAATTAGACTCATTGGAATCTGAAGCACAAATTAATAAGAAAGATCATCCTGAAGAAGCTGCTGTGATCCAAGAAAGAATAGAAACAATCCAAAAAGATTGGGAAGAATTAACACAAATGGTTAAAAAACTAAATTTCTTAATTATTATTATTATTTTAAATAAATATAATTATTCCTTAGTTGAAAGAACGTGATTCTAAGCTAGAAGAAGCAGGTGACCTTCATCGTTTCCTACGAGACTTGGATCACTTCCAAGCTTGGTTGACTAAAACTCAAACTGATGTAGCGTCCGAAGATATTCCATCATCATTGTCAGATGCTGAGAAACTTCTTTCTCAACATCAAGCTATCCGTGAAGAAATTGATAATTACACTGCTGATTATACTCAAATGATGGAATATGGAGAAAAAGTTACAGCTGTATGTAAAACCGTGTAATTATCTAAATATTTAGTGTTTCATAAATTATTTTATTTTTAGGAACCCGGAACACAAGATGATCCTCAATATATGTTCTTAAGAGAACGACTCAAGGCTCTACGGGATGGATGGCAAGAATTACATAAAATGTGGGAGAATAGACAACAACTTCTTTCCAAGTCTCTCAATTTACAGATGTTTAACCGGGATGCCCGTCAAGCTGAAGTATTACTTTCTCAACAAGAACATGCTCTATCTAAAGATGAAGTTCCAGTAAGTTAAATCAAATTATTTAGAAATTAGTGATTTATTTTTAATTCTTTGATTTTCTTTTTTTATAGTCCAACCTGGAACATGCTGAAAACTTAATAAAACGTCATGAAGCTTTCTTAACTACAATGGAAGCTAATGAAGACAAAATTAATGCCGTCACCCAATTTGCTAATAAGCTTGTAGATGAAGATCATTTTGAAGCTGACAAAATCAAAAAGAAATCGGCATCCATACAAGAACGGCGGGATGCAAACCGTGATAAAGCCCAAGAACTTATGGATCAACTTAAAGACCAATTACAACTTCACCAATTTCTTCAAGATTCTGATGAACTCCAACAATGGATTCAAGAAAAGAAGTTTACAGCTCAAGATGAAACATATAGAAGTGCAAAGACGGTACACAGTAAATGGACACGCCATCAAGCATTTGAAGCAGAAATTGCTTCCAATAAGGATAGATTAGATAGAGTACAGCTGTCAGGAGAGGAATTAATGAAAGAAAAACCTGAGTTAGCCCAAATCATTCAACCAAAAATATCTGAAATGCTTGGTCAATTTGATGATCTTGAAAAGACCACTAAAGAAAAGGGTGAACGTTTGTTTGATACAAATAGAGAAGTCCTTATACATCAGACTTGTGAAGATATAGATTCATGGATGGATGACCTTGAGAAACAGATTGAGGCTGCTGACACCGGAACTGATTTGGCTTCAGTCAATATTCTTATGCAGAAACAACAAATGATTGAAACCCAAATGGCTGTAAAAGCTAAACAAGTTGTTGAATTAGAAACACAAGCTGAATACTTAAAAAAGACAGTTCCTGAGAAGGTAGAAACAATTATTCCAAAGAAAACCAAAGTGGAAGAAAGATTTGAGCAACTTAAGGAACCACTGAAAGTAAGACAAAGGCAGTTGGAGAAAAAGAAAGAAGCTTTCCAATTCAGAAGAGACGTTGAAGATGAGAAATTGTGGATAGCTGAAAAGACCCCAATGGCTACATCCACTGAATATGGAAACAGTTTGTTCAATGTTAATATGTTACAAAAGAAAAATCAAGTAAGAAAATTGTTTTTTTTTTTTTTTTATTAGTATGTTATATTATAATCAGTTTATTTTATATTAAATAAACTAAATATTAATATTTCTAATATTATTTTATATTATACATTTTTATAAGTATATTTTATATATTTTTATTAATCATTAAAAATATTTTATTTGTATTTTAGTCTTTAGGTAATGAAATCGATAATCATGAACATCGCATTAATCTTGTCTGTAGCAATGGTCAAAAATTAATTGATGAAGGACACGAAGATGCTTCACAATTTACAGACCTCATTCACGACTTAACTCAACGCTGGCAACAACTTCAGCAAGCTGTTGAACATCGCAGGAAAATGTTACTTCAATCTGAAAAGGCCCAACAAGTATGATTATATAATTGTTAATTATATAGTATGTTTGAGGTAACTGAAAATATTCCTCATCTTTTCAACTTTTTAACCAATTTTAATTCATGTAATAGATGAAATAAAAATTCTCATTTTTGTATGTTTTATAATTGAAGACCTTGGGGCAACAACAAGACATTTTTTTTTTTTTTTAATTTAGAATATTATGAAGAATAGTAAATTTTAATTTTAGGGTAAATATAACATACTTATGTATACTATAAGTATTATATACTTATAATACAACTTATGAATAATGCTTAACTTTTAATTATAATTAAAGGAAGCAATAAAATATTGTTTGCACATATCTTGTTTTTACACTATAGTTAAATGCCATTTACCTATTATGTTATGTCCATTTTGTTAAATTTAATAAATGATTTTTTTCATTTCTGAAGAATAAAAAAATTTGGTTTTCATTTCTAGTAACCAAAAAATGTTTACCCCTCCCCCCCAAGTTATAGTAATTCCAGTTATCTTGAACATAATGAATACTTTATGCAATTCCATACCTAATCAAACAAATTTAAAATTAATAACTAATAATTGATTTAGGTACTACAATATAATATAATCAAATTTAATAAACATTTTTATTTAAATTATATCTAAATCGTAAATTGATATATTTACAGTACTTCTTCGATGCCAGCGAAGCAGAAAGTTGGATGGGTGAACAAGAATTATACATGATGGTGGAAGATCGTGGAAAAGATCAGATTTCAGCACAGAACTTAAAGAAAAAGCATGAGTCTTTGGAATTAGCTGTTGACAATTATGCCGATACAATCAGACAATTGGGTGAAACTGCTCGTCAACTCACAAGTGAAATGCACCCTGAAAGTGACCAAATTGCTGTAAAACAATCTCAAGTAGACAAGTTATATGCGGGTCTAAAGGATTTAGCTAGAGAACGCAGAGCAAAACTAGATGAAGCTTTGAAATTGTTCATGTTACACCGCGAAGTAGATGATTTAGAACAGTGGATTGCTGAACGTGAAATTGTTGCTGGTTCACATGAACTTGGTCAAGATTATGACCATGTTACCGTAAGTTCTTTATTAATCATATTTATATGTGCCCATACAACCATGTAACATTTTAAATATTATTTAAAAATTATATTTATAGTTACTATGGGAGAGATTTAAGGAATTTGCTCGTGATACTGAGGCAACTGGTAGTGAACGTGTAGCAACAGTCAATGGTATTGCTGATCAACTTATCAATGTTGGTCACAGTGACTCAGCTACTATTGCTGAATGGAAGGACAGTCTAAATGAACAATGGCAAGACTTACTTGAACTAATTGAAACCAGAACCCAAGTAAGCTAAAATTAACATTTACCTATCTAAAAATGAATAGTTAATCATTTTTTTTTTCTTTTAGATGTTGGTTGCTTCACGAGAGTTACACAAATTCTTCCATGATTGCAAGGACATGGTTAGTCGTATTGCTGAGAAAAGTCATGAAATGTCTGAAGATCTAGGTCGTGATGCTGGTTCCGTCCACACACTACAACGTAAACATCAAAGTTTCTTACAAGATTTACATACACTTAGCACTCAAGTTCAGGCTATCAGTGAGGATTCAGCTCGGTTACAAACGTCATATGCTGGAGACAAAGCAAAAGAAATTACAGGGCGAGAAGCAGAAGTTGTGAATGCTTGGACTGCATTACAAGCAGAATGCGAACTACGTAAACAGAAATTAGCTGATACAGGAGATTTACATAAGTTCTTTAATATGGTCAGAACATTAACTTTATGGATGGACGATGTTGTTAGACAGATGAATACTTCAGAAAAACCGAGGTAACTTGATAATTATTGATAGAGTTTATGTTTGATTCAGATTATAATATATATTGTGATTTACACTAATATATTTTTTCAGGGATGTTAGTGGTGTTGAATTATTGATGAACAATCACCAGAGTTTGAAAGCAGAAATCGACACTAGAGAAGATAATTTCACTGCTTGTATTTCTTTAGGCAAAGAACTACTTTCAAGAAATCATTACGCTTCTAACGAAGTAAATTATTAATTAATTTGATTATTATTAGTTCAAAAATGTAATTAACATTTTTATTTTTTTTTTTCATTTTTCTAGATAAAAGATAAATTAATGTTATTGAATACCCAGCGAAACTCTTTACTTAATAGATGGGAAGAACGATGGGAAAATCTTCAACTAAGTTAGTATTTTGTTGCTCCACATATCATTAACATAACATATATTATATGTATAATATTATTATGTTAAACATTTATTTTTCAGTTTTGGAAGTATATCAATTTGCTAGAGATGCTGCAGTTGCTGAAGCGTGGTTATTGGCCCAAGAACCATACATCATGAGTCTAGAATTAGGAGTATGTTATCTATATTTTAATTATATTAAAATCATTATTTTGAGGTTTTTTTGTTATAGATGACCATTGATCAAGTGGAAAATTTGATTAAGAAACATGAAGCATTCGAAAAGTCAGCAATAGCACAGGAGGAGAGGTTCTGTGCTTTAGAAAGATTGACTACCGTATGTATAGTTAATTATTTTTACTTATAAACTAAATGGTTAAATATATTGTTGTATTTAGTTTGAATTAAAAGAAATTCAACGTAGAAAAGAAGAAGAAGAAGAACGAAAACGCCAAGAAGAATTAGCTAAACAGGCAGCTCAAGCTAAAGCTGAAGCAGCCGAAAAAGCTGCGTACGTTACTACTATTTTTTTATTATCAAATATTATTTATGGATTTTTTACACATTTGTTATTAAAAATATATTTGTACATTAAAATAAAATAAAAATACTATGGCCTATTTTTTACAGAGCGGAAGAAGCATCAGAAGCAGATGGTAAAGCTAAAGATGGAGAAGGTCGCCCTGGTAAGTTAACTTGAATGCTTTATATTTTTAACATTTATAATGCATGCAAAATAATGGGTATAAAATTAATTGAGGGTATTTCTTCATTTATCTTATTTTTTTCTTTATTAGTTTTGGGTATTGTAATTATTAAATCTATAATTTTCCCTGGGAAATGTGTATAATATTTTTACTCTTCTTTTCATCTAATATGTACTATCAAATATATGCATATATAGAAATAAGATATATATGTATATGAAGAAAGAAAATTATGTATATAAAATAATAAATATGTATTGTAAAAAAAAATTATTTTTTTTATATCAATGCACTAGGGGTGTTAATATTGTAAAACATATTAAATATATAATTTTTTATTTATTTTAAAAATGAGTTGATATGTGATCAAATTAATGAAATGTGAATTATAATGTAAATAAACACAATAATGATTTTACAGCTATTGCAAATTATTAGTACACAATATAATATATTCCCATTAATTTGATTTCATCATTGACCATATAAAAGTTAAAAAGTATTAATCTTTATTGAAGTAAATTTTAACAAAGTAAAATGACTAAAAGACAAAAGTAATATTTTGGGCGTAGGAAAATGAAGTTATGAAAAACAATATTGACCCATGTATAATATGAACATATTGTTTTTCTGTTATTTGCACGCTTGCGTTCTCTAAATCTAACATTAGTGTCAATACGTAAACCTCCACCCACTAACCTCGCACTGACATCGCCCATCGAAAAACCGACCGCAGGTCAGTTCAATTAAAATGAATATAAAGTTTGTTAGACATTTGACTATTTTGCATGCATTTTATTTACTTCCTTAAAATATAGATGCATATAAATATATTATATTATTATATATCTGCTCAATATTATTGCATGACTACCGCTATCAATTTAATTGTAGTTAAAGCGTTCATTTGTATTTTTTCCGCATGGAATTGAATTGAAAGTGTTTGTTATTTATTAACATTTGTAGTGCATGACAGCTCTGCATCAAATAGGAAGAGCATTGCCAGTCCCACTGTGCCTGCAGGGGTCGCTAGATCCTCATCTACATTGCCTGCGAGTAAGTATTTCTGCTATCTCGAGCGTAACGCTTGCTTTTGTTTCATATATATTTATATATTCGTTAACATGTAAATGTATTATTGTTAGCATGTAACATTCTTTCATGTCCAGATGCGATACTCTGGTCCATGATGTTTGTTATAGTTGTTTTGCTTGTTTGTAAAAGTATTTGTATTTGTGTGTGTATTTTAAAAACGTAGCTTCGCGAGGCCAATTAGTCAAAGACCGCAACAAGGACAGGTCGCGGTCAAAGTCACCATTCCGGAGTTTCAGGTGGAAAAAATCGCCACAAAAGAGCCCGTTGTCGGCTGTGTCAGCTAGTGACGACGAGGCCACCTCAGTTGAACTCACTTCAGGTATTGTAGTCTTAAAAAAACCGCTTCAAATTTCCAGAAATATTTGTGTAAGTCTCACGCATGGTAATATAATATAAGCTACACTGACAAGAACAAGCATGGGATCTACTTAAGCCGGGAGATTTATGTGTATTTGTGCTGCCATTTCGTTTGTATTCTAATAGTATGTTTCATTGACCATTGTTACAGATCAATCAGCCACCGAAGCTGATGGTGAAATTTTAGAAGGAATACTCAACAGGAAACATGAATGGGAATCAACTACGAAAAAAGCATCAAACAGGTACTGTCTTTCATCGTTCTCTATTTAAAAAATAATAATGCATTCTTATTTTATGTTTTTTGTGCATTTTAAGCGAATACATTTTTAAATATTTTCAACATTATTTGTTTCGAACAAAGGGCGATAAAAAAAATGATATCTAAACGGTTTTTAAATAACGCTATTGACTTACCATGTTATACATATTATTAAGGCTTTACATCCATTTTGAATGTTGATTAACTTGGGTTGTAAGTATTCTTTTTTGTTTCGGTTATAAAACTTTTTTAAATTTATTAAACTTATAATTTTGGGTTTTCAAATATTTTGGTTTCGTTTGACTTGTAAGATTGATAAGTGGGTTAAGGTTCTTAAAATATTTTATTATGCAATTGCTCAGAATATATATTTGTCCTCTAATTGGTTTTGGAAGCAAAATTTTAAAAAATTATATCAAAACACGTAGAAAAATTAGGTGAATAAAATTTTAAGTAAATTATATATTATTAAATTAATATAATTTATATATGTATAGTATTGATTAATATAATTTGGTTGCAGTTATGTTCCTCAAAAGTGTAATGCCGTTATAAAGGTTTTGGTTTTTGAATATTTTATAGAGTTAATTCAAATTTTACATATTATATTCCATTTGAGTATGAAGTATTGCTTATTATAAAATCAATAATAACTTCTAATACTTTAAGAAACCTAGAGATAAGGTTGGGCAGTATGTTAGACACAATTGTATCTTTTATCACAATACAGTTCCGGAAAGTTTCAAGTATCTTATATTGCAACACTATGTATGTATTAAGTATTTCATAAAATTGTTTTCAAAAATAGTTACTCAATACATTAAAGAAATACTTTGAAACAAAGATTTTTTTTTCTAAATTAAAATAAATATTAACAACTATAGGTACCTATTTTTATTAGGAATAGTAGTTATAGTACCACAGAGTATAACTTAATAATAGATATAAATAAATATTAATAATAAACCTTCAGATTTTGTACCTAGTACACAGAGGTATATTTTAGAATTTTTAAAAAAGGGAGAAAATATGAGATTATTTTTTTATAACAAAGCAGTTTATTATTTTTTAAGTTGAGTATTAATGTATCGAAAAATCCAAATAGAAATGTCTAATGGAGAAATTGCCATATGTTGACCCCTTTTCCCATATAAAAGGCACTGCTAGTATTTAGTTTATACATATTTTTTGTAACTTTATTGTTATAGTGAAAATTATATCTTGTATAATATTTATTTTATTGTAGTAAGTACCTATACAGCTAACAACCCTGTTAGATATACAAAATATAATAATACTTCTTACTAGTCGACCTATGAAAAATTAATATAGTAGGTATACCGAATAATAATAATAATATACTCTCTGGCATTATTATTTTATTATTTATAACACAAATCTATTGCGTACGTCAAACGCGTATAATATAGATATTAATATCATTTTAATAATCAAAATTAATACAATTATTAAAATCAATTTTTTTGTATCAAGTGTCCAGTATTTATATACTAAGTATTGAGTATCTATATACTTATTTTAAAGTATCTTGCTATCCCTGCCTAGACAAGAGTTATACATATATATTACAGGTTATGAGGATGTTACACCCACAATTTTTATCTCTGTCTAACCTAACCAACTATTGATATAAGAATTTACATTCGGCAGTCTTATTACAGCTTTTGTCATTTTTAATATTAGAATTGAGCTATTAACAAATTTACAGATGAGAATATGCTCAAATATCATTTTTTTTTACAAAATTTTAATTTTGAAAATAATTTTTTTAAATCATAACAGTTGAAATAGATAATAATTGGTTAAACAAAGACAGCAAATGTGGGTATATCTAACTATATTTTTTTTAATTATTCACAATTCAAAGTATACATATTTTTGTTTGTATCCTGTAATTAGGTCGTGGGACAAGGTCTTTGTGTGTGTACAGGGCACACATTTGGCGTTCTACAAGGATTCGAAAGTGGTGAAAACATCGCCAGAAACATACTTCAAAGGTGAGGCACCAATTGATCTTCGCGGTGGTTCTGCTGAAGTAGCAACCGACTACACCAAGAAAAAGTTTGTGTTGCGCGTAAAATTGGCCAGCGGCGCCGAGTTCCTGTTCCAGGCACGCAATGATACTGAAATGCGCCAGTGGGTGACCACCCTAAAGAATGTATGCGAACAGGATGCGGCGGGTACGCAGTCCCGGTCACAGACACTGCCCGCAGTCGGTGACAAACGTGACGAGCCTAAACGTCGTAGCTTCTTTACGCTGAAAAAAGTGTAAATACATTATACATTAACCACCTCTAATCACACTTTTGACGTGTATTGACCACCGACGGCTGTAAAGTGGCGGGTCCTTGTTGCCGTCGTTGTCGTATCCTCACGCGTTTTTATTATATATTTTTATTTTTTCTCAATCGTTCGTGTAACATTAATTAATTAATAATAATTATTATCATCAATGACAGCTAATATAATATTGTATTCCTTTATACTCGCTTTGGAAAAAAAAAAATATACAATACATGCAGGAAGGCTCGCACAATGTCAAAACGAAAATGTATCCAAATTTTGCACATCAATGTTTTATTATTTTATATTTTATGTATTCTATGTATACCAATTAACCAAAACAATATAAATGTTTAGTTCTATTTATTGTAGATTCTAGAGATGTTTTATTTATTTACTATATTTTTATTTATTTATTTATTTTTATTTTTATTTTATTTTTTTTTTTTTTTAACGCCTATTTACATCAGTTTAATATTCTAATTTTTTTTTTTAAGAAATCTATTAAGCTAATATTTAATTGACACGTTGTTCGTATATATTTAAAGTATTATTTTTGTTATAAATTTAAATAACAATACGCCTGGTCGATAAATATTGATGAATAAAATATATTTAGAGCAATCTTAGTATTTTTAAGAATTTTTATTAATTTATATATATATATATATAGAATTATATAATATATTATATATACATATAAATTACTTTATATTTAATAAAATTATAATAGAAAATAATTGATTTTCTTATAGAAATCCCACAATTTTTAGTTACCTTTAAGGCTTTAAAGTGTACATTTTAATACAATTTTGCTATATTTATTTTTAAATAATATATATTAAAAAGAAATTCTATATAATAATATATAATATTATTCTACTATCCGGCGTTTGGTTCCTCTACGCTAATTTTATTTTGTGCTATGAGAAAATTGATAATTGTTAATTTATGAGATGGAATAAAAAACGATAAATAATGAGTATACGTAATATATTGTATTAGATAAAAATATATTATATACCTATGATGGATACTTTCAATGTTTGTGTAATTAAAAGAAATATATATTTAACTTTGCTTAAAAAAAAAAAAAAAAAAAAAAAAATGAATTGTTTAGTGGATATAATAAAACAATCTTCAACAAAAATATTTAGTGTTTTTTTTTTTTTATGCATAGCTCATAGAAAATTTAGTAGCAATATCTCAATAAAATTATGTTGCCAAAAGCTAAACAGTCAATATAAAAGATAATACAAATAGAGTACCTAATTGAAAGTCCCAAAACCCGATCAGCGTGAAAAAAATCAAAATCGCCAAACTAAGACTCAGTACGGTTTTGTGGATTCTATGTTAAAATGTCCAAACCAAACAATCAATCAGTCAATGTATTCATAGTTCAATCAACCGTTCAAATATTTAAATTCTTAAAATATCTAGTCAAAATTCATTGAAACTTGAATGCTACTGATAAAATGTAATATAACGATATAAAATAATAATGTTCAAAATTCAAAATTTGGTCATACTGAAAAAAAACTTTTTGTCCATGGAATGTTAATATTTTATCCATTGGATATCTTACACCATTATTCAATCAACTTATTAAGAAAATTAATCCGTGCCACTGTTAAACAATATACAGAGTACCTACATTGTACTTGCATTATAGTTTATAACTTAATTAGTACCTAATGCCTGCTGTCTTTGAAACTGAAAGTGACTGTAAGCCAGAACAAAAAATTTAATTTATCTATTGATGTTTATATTCTGTTGTGTTAAACCGGTGTGAAAATTCCCCCTAAACATACACCGGTGTAAATTTAAGAAATTTGTTTTATAAACTGGTATAAAAAAAATGTTGATATCAGTTTACATTATTTGCACCATAACTTGATATAGTGTAGAAAAATGTAACCAGTACATTATTTGAACTAATCCATTTATCAAATAATGTATTATCCGTTTCCATTCACCAACTTAGCAGATAATATGTTTTATATTTAGTTTATTCATTGTCCTAGATTTTCTGAATATCTTACTAATCTGGTATAATAAATCGGTATGAAAAATTTAAATCAGCTACACTATAAATTCACTGATGTAATACACCGGTTTAAAGTAACAAATTTGTAGATTATAGTACATTTGTATTAAATATTATTAGATAAGTACTACATTTTTATAGAACAAAATAATTTCAGTAGACCTAAAGAATTACATTTTGTTTGCTTACTGAGATAATGTAGGATTAGTACAAGAATGACTATATGGCCAGAAAGAATGCAATTTCAATTTCATTTACCAAACAACGAAAATAAAATAGGTCCCTAATACACATATGTATTATATACATATATTTTGAAACAAACATTAATTTATTAATTTTTTTAGTTTTATATTTAATTGAAAAAAAATAGGACAGGACGATTGTAGACCCCACAGGTTTTTTTTTAATTTGGATAGATACAAAAAAAAATGTATTTAAAATTATTTAGGTGTGAATAAGTACACTAAAATAATTAAATTTTGTATGCTTACTGAGTTTATTTAGGATTAGTTAAAAGAAACTTTAATTAAATTCACCGGGGAAAACAAAAAAAATAGGTACCTACCTAATACATATATATACCTACCTATATTTTGGATTAAAATTTAATTTAGTAATTTTTAGTTTTAAATTTAATTGAAAGAAATTGGACAGGACAGTTGTGGACTCCACAGGTTTTTCAATTTGGGTAGATATAAAAAAAAATTATTTGAAATTGTTTGTGTAATAAGTACCCATACAATAAAAATGAATAACAGTTTCCCCACCGAGATCATTTAGGAATAGTGAAAGAATGACTTTATATGGCCATAGAAAAAGTGTAATTTCAATTAAATTTATAAAAGAAAGAAATAAAAATAGGTAGGTACCTACCCAATACACATATGTACTACCTACCTATACTTGGAATTAAACTTCAATTTAGTAATTTAAGTTTTAAATTTAATCGAAAGAAAATTGGGCAGGACCACGGTCGTATAGACCCCGCATGTTTTTAATTTGGGTAGATACAAAAAAAAAAAAATTTTATTAATACTTATATTGGTAAATTTTATAAAATGCACCGGCAATATGGAAACCAGGAAAATATGGTTGGCCTGGGATACATCGTGAAAATAATTGCCGCCATGGGATGTCGATGCATTCATCATATTATATAGGTATAAGTACTTGTTTTTAATTTCAAAATTTTACGTCGGAGAATAATTTCTAATTTTATTTACTTTTTATGAAATTGTATCTGCGCAATATGTATATATTAATATTATAATATAGGAAAATCGTCTGATAGTTGTGTACGACCTGCCTGATTGAGTTACCTATTAATTGTTGTGTGCTTGGACGTCAGATGCAAAAGCTCAAAGTTTCTCAAAAAGTTCACGTTGGACTTTTGGGTCGAACTTTTTGAAGATCGATTTTCGTTCAAGGAGACGAATAAAATGAGGTT
Organism: Pemphigus obesinymphae; assembly: GCA_025469235.1. Classification (NCBI taxonomy): domain Eukaryota; kingdom Metazoa; phylum Arthropoda; class Insecta; order Hemiptera; family Aphididae; genus Pemphigus; species Pemphigus obesinymphae. The sequence continues at coordinate 111,488 of JAIPRL010000687.1, forward strand.
GGTATCAACAAATAATCGCTGTTATTGAGTAATATTTTTATTGAATTAAACTTGAAAAATCAAACACAGTCAATAAATACCTATACTATATATTATATCAGAAATTGAGAAATATATATATATATAGGTATATTTCGTAGTTATAGCGACACTAAAAATGGTTTAATATAATAAAATTCCGCGATTGGTTATTGGATAGGGTACATTATTATCACTTGAAATGAATAGAATTATTTAAAATATTATGTCTAACAATGTAAAAAACATACGTGTTTATTAGAAATCAATAAAAAAAAAAATACTAATTTTCAATATAATAAATATTACATCTATATGCATTTATAATATATATAGGGCTCGGAACTCGATGCACTTAAAAAGTACTAAATATGCATGCATTTATGCACTTAAAAAAGTACAAATATGCATTTTTTTTTTTTTTTTTTTACATACATATTTATATAAAAACAAATATTTTATAAAACTACAAATATATATATAATTCTGAGTAAAGGATAGTTTAATGTATTTTATTGAATTTATAAATATATTGAAATTACAAAAATTGAAAAATGATAAAAAAAAAAATATCTATATAAAGTAAATTTTCCATAGGTACTTTATTTTTAAAATAACTTTAAAAATTGACATTTTTTTTTCTTCTTTTCTAATGATTCAATTAAATTATATATTATCCGCAAAGCATAAATAATAAAAATTAGAAAAATCGCTAAGTAGAGGTACCTATACATAATTAAGAGTAATTTAATTTAAATTGCGTAAGGTATAATTTTGTTCTTAGTGTCTTATCTTCAAAATTGTTGCATTCAATCACTAAACATTGTTTAATGTTTTCAAAATTGAAAGATCGCCGATTATCCGTTAACAATTTTTTTATATTTTGAAAAACGACGTTCAACGTCGGTGGAAGTAATATTGTCACATATTTAAAGTAGGTTTTAATAAATATCGTGACCGGCTATATCACCTGGAAGATCCCATAAATCCTAAAAACACGATACATATATGTATATATTGTATTTTTAAATTATATTACCAATAATAATCTTTAAATATGCTCTAAAAACGTGTAAAACTAAGAAATATGCTCTTAAAACTAAAGGATAACCAAATATGCAAAAATATGCACTATACATTTTTGATATGTTTTTCATAGTGTCTTCAAAATTAATTTCTAACTTACTTAGCAATAAATCTATAATAGCCCTCAAAAAACATGCAAATGCGACAACTTCCGATAGCCCCAAATTAATATACATTCAATAGCGTCAGCACATCAATATTGTGTTTCCTTGATATTTTGATGTGAAATATAAAAATATTAATTGCATTTTTTATGATGATGCGTAAGATAGAAAAATTAAGGGAATTGATTTTTTATTGTAACTTGTATAACGAGTATAGGTTGTACCAATACTATGTTTGTTGCTAATTATTTAATTAATTAATTTTACCTTTTACACTTACCAATAAGTTTAGTTTTTTTTTTTAACTTTTAAATTATAGTATTATATTAAAAAACACATTAGTTAACTTTTGATTTAACTCTATATTTGTTTAAATTTACGTAACTTAACGAGTTACGGGGATTGGAAGCGGCGATTGTCTGTTTCTCTCTATCACACACTACGTAACATGGCAATTTAGACCATTTCTATTTCCAACGTACCAATGGACCTAGTGATGCGATAAGGATTCTGAAAACTGATCTGAATTGGTGGTCGTGGTGTCTTCTTTAGAACGACTTTCTCACATTTTTGATTTTGTCTCCCTGAGTCCCCCTAAAATTACCTTAATATATTTGGACATTTTCAATTATTGTGAAAATCAAAGGCAAAAAATTAAAAAAGCGGGAAAGTCGTTTTAACGTAGATTTGACGACGAATTCAAATCAGTTTTTCAGAATCCTTATCGCATCACTAGATCCATCGGTACGTTGGAAATAGAAATGGTCTAAATTGCCATATGTTACGTGTGTGATGGAGAGAAACGCAGACAATCGCCGCTACCAATCCCCTCAAAAAACAATCGATAAAAATAAAATTACTCGGCTTTATAATCATTGATTATGTCTAATGTAATGATGGAGCGTAATTATGTGTAATCTCTAAACGTATATAAATGTATGATAGATTATATACTCCAAATATATATAGATAGATGTACTATATATATTTTTTAATTTCAAGTTTCTAAAAATTTTAATTTAATTATAAATTAATGGTGTGATGCGATTTTTTTTAGTTTGTCAGATAATGATGCAGGGCCGTGTATCTAGGCACTGGCAAGAGGGCTTTTTCCAGGGGCGCGAATAATACCAAAGGCGCAATTTCAATGATAGGGTCCGCCTCAATTTACTGATGATAATTTTAGGCATCAGGAAAAAAACTGAGACAGAGTGACCGTTTCCTTAATAATTTTGAACAGCAAAAAAACAAAATAATTCTTTCAACTTTCCTCTGTTTCAAGAACAATAAGGTATGTCCAATTATTGTTATTTACGGAGATAACGTGCAAATGGACTTACCTCTTTTAATGTTTTATGCATGGTCAAAAACAAGGCAAGTCCGAACTTGCCTTTTTTTTGCAGCTAATATATATATATATAGGTCGTACTGTAGTATTATTTTATCATATATTTTCCGCTTGATAACAATATTTGTATTTTTTAATTCTTCGCACTATTGTTTTATTATTTTGTATCATCTAATTAGAACTATAAAATTGTAACTGAAAATATTGTATTTTATGATAAAAAAAATCATGCAAGTCCATAGGTACCTAAATAATAAACATGAACAGTATTATACTCTATGATATACAAAGCATTATTCAATATTTAAATATTATTCATGTTAACGATCGCTTATAGCGGTTACTTATTTTTATAGGTATATGTAACGATTTTAATATTTAATAAAAAAGGAGATATTTATGTTAAAGATGGTTTTTTTAACGATATTTTTTTAAGGTAATAAAAAAAACAAATTGGGTGATTATAAGATCAGCAAGAGGGAGTGGGGAGGGGGTACTGTCTCGCTAAGAAAAAAAATGTTGGGTTGGCAATTATTTGGACAGTTCAATCGACAAATTTGTGAAAAGCCCTTGTTTTTCTTATTACTCTACCACAAATATTTCATAGGAATGACATAGTGATTGAGGAGGGGGCGCAAATTCTGTTCATTGCCAGCTAGGGGCGCTATTGGGTCTTGTTCCGAAATGAACTGCGTTAATGCTGCTAAAAAAAAAAAATCCAAAATCCTGTTTCAAATGAAGGCGAAATCCAAGTTTCCGAAGTATTATTATAGCACTCCTAACCAAACTCCAAAATTATACGGCCTTGGCCTCGGAACTAGACCCCAAAACGATCGTCATGTTGTATACCCAGTATTGGGTAGTAACGTAACGGACGTTACTCGTTACTGTAACGTAGTTACTTTTTCGAGTAACGTTATAGTAACTTCGTTATTTAATTTTTGTAGTAACGTAAGAGTAACTACGTTAGTTATCTGTAAGTAACTTTATAAAGTAACGCGTTACATATTTATAAATAAAAAATACAATTCATTCTAATAAATTCGTCTAAAATTGCCGATGACCCATCATATCTGCAAAAAGTTGATATTTTAACGATTGTGTGATTTTATATAATAAGTTGGAGTAGGCATGATATTGAATTTTACAATATTCGACTGACAACTATCAGAAAAAAAGTAAAGATATTTTTATTTTATTATTTTCATTTTTACATATTTAAAAATGTTGAAAGTAACATCATTGTAACTAGTTACTTTTGAATTGAAAAAGTAATGTAACCCGATTACTTTTGTATTTAGGTAACGAAAAAATAATCTAGTTACCTTTTAATTTTGTAACTAGTAACATAACTTAGTTACTTTTTAAAAGTAACTTACCCAACACTGTGTATACCAGATATTTCCCAACCATTTTTGACTCACGGCACCCTTAATTTATTTTCTAAAAATCCGGAGGCACCCTATGGCCTACACTGAATACACCGCGCAATAGTAATATACCTATCGTGTAAGTACCTATTTAAATTTATATTTTAAATTTTGTAACTTCAGTTTTATTTAGCCAAGTGCCTAAGTATATAAACAAAAGTGGTACCTAAGTAGGTATATATTATACACATGTTTTATTTTAGAAAACAAATTATTACGTTGAACATTATTGACTATATATTTTTATATTTAATTATATTATTTGATTATCAAAATCAATTAAAAATTAGGTAGGTAACTATTATAGAACTAATGTGACACTAATTAGGCTTGTTTTTTTAGTTTTTTCCACAAATCTTTTATCCGTGGTCGAATAGTACTCGCATTTCTTCTTCAATGAATTCCATTTTCATTCGTTTATTTGTTTCTGTGTTTACAAGATTGTAAAATCCTTGTTCACACAAATATGACGTCGAAAAATGCAGTAATATTTTCAGAGCTATTTTGCCAACTACAGCGTGTATTTTTTCAACACGAATCCAAAATTCATTTCATGGAACGTTTTTGTATTTTCATAAAAGAGTTCGATTGTTTCGTATTTCAGCGAGCATTCAGTTAAACTTGTATTTTCATCAAATGGGTCATTTATCCAATCGTATTCAGATATATCTAAATCGGGGAAATACTTGTCGAAACTCTCTTCTAAGGCAGTTAAACGCTCCATCACAAAAGGCATAACTTCGGAACTTTCTTGTGTCACAGACAATGAAGGAAACAATTCTAATTGATTTTTTTCCACACGTTTTTTCCACATATTTAATTTATCTTTAAGAGTAAATGACTACTTACTATTAGGTGTTAATATATTTTCATTTGGTCCTTGCATATAGGCATACCTACTTGAATTTATTTAAGCATGAAAATATGTCTGATAAGTATGATAATTTTGCCAACCATTTGTCGTTCGTCAATGACTCACAAAATTCGGGTACTATTTTCAAGAGTATAAAAAACACCATAAGTTCATCTTTTAACTCATTACGTGTGTACCTATACTCTGGACAAAACTTTACCACGAGATAGCCATCGTATTTCCGTATGTAAAATGAGTTTAGTAAATTGTGATTCCGTTGCTTCGCATAATAAAGAAAAAAGTCGTGATTTTAATGGTCTCGTTTTAATAAAATTTACCATTTTTACCACATCGTCAAGAACGTTTTTTAACTGAGGGGCGATAGTTTTCGCTATTAAAGCGAAACTACTATAAAGTCGTTTCTATCGTTTCTTTGCATCAAAAAAAAAAAAAACAATAAAGATAAGATAAAGTCACAAGTATATTTCACCGTAAATAAGTGGTAGAGTGATAACAGTCCACATCGAACCGATAGCGATCAAACCAGTATATTATGAAAATTAAAATGGATTGAACATCGCATATGTGCACTACAAAAAATAAAAATGTGCGCCTGTGTCTTTATTATTATAGCAATAGCTGCATGGTGCCATCTGAAACCGCAACACCAACGAAAAATCGACCTAAAAGCGTGACAAAACTGTGGGACTTTGAATAAAGTCGGATTTCAATTCTGAAAACCGTTTTGAATTCATCAGTTTGTCTTCTAGGGATCGATCGAGGCGTTTATTTTTATTTTTTAGTCGTGTTATTTATCATTAAAAATAAAAATTTTTGAACATTGATTATATTATTTTAATCTGTGATAATAAAGAAAAATGCCTCGATCGATCCCTAGAAGACACATTCAAATCTTTTTACAGATTGTAAATCCGACTTTCCATAGTTTCACAATTTTGTCACGCGTATATTGCGGTCTTTTAGGTGGAAATTCGTGATTACACAACAATAAAAAGTGAATTTTTAGATTAATTTTAAAATGTACATAAATATTTTTAAATTGTTAGATTTTTATTTTTCATATTATTTTTTGAAAATTGCCTATACAGAACCCCTTAAAAATCGCAGGTGTTACGGCCTCTTGAGATTTAAGAAACAATTTTATTCATAAGAAATTAAAATACCTAAGCTTTTATAACATAAAAATTAGTAATTATTATTTGTGATACTATATCATTATGTATCACAGTTGTCGTTTTCGTACAAGTAACTTATCTTTTGGTTCCTTTTCGGTGAATATTCATGTTTTGTTAATTTATTCACAAATAAATAAAACAACAACGGTGACGGTTGTATATATGAAACAACAGCAAAAACAAACATTAGGTATACATTTTGTGGTTTTGTCTCATTGTTGAGGTGTTTTCTTATCAAAAACCTCCAAAATGAAAATAGTTTATTTTTTCACGTTTTTGTTTCTCATCACGTTGAGAATTTAAGACCACGAATGAAGATCTAGGAACAAGTCTAGTTTACCACCCCAGTCACGAATTTCAATTTTTTTTTTCTAATCGATAGTATTTTAAATACTGATTCCAAATATTCAAAAATAAAATTGCGGAAACGAATAGTCAAAAGGTTATAGCAATTTTAAATAGTATTTGTACTATCAAAATCGACATATTTTACGTTGCGATTTCGTATAAAAAGTGTGATTTTTTTTAATAAATTTGCAAAACCTTTTTTTTACGTTTTAAAGTAACGAATTAAAATGGAGGTAGGTATTTTAGAGAAAATAGACGGAAAAAAAATATATATGAAAATATAAACATATTTTAAAAATTAACATACCAACTTTAAGCGAATTTGATCCACATCCAGCAATTACATTATGGCCTATAATAAAAAAGTCACCATAATAAAATACACTTAGAAACCGCCAAAGAAATATGGTTTCAAGGTGTATTTCCTGATGCTAAGAAAGATAAAGGTGGTGATCATAATAAGTAAAATTCCTATCGAAAATACAGTTTTAATTTTTCATATGTCCATAATATAAGATAATAAAGTTTATAAATATAGTAAATGTTTATTTTTTTAATATTTTTTTGGACGTTGAGGTAAGTATAAGCATATATTATATATGAAAGTATAAATTGTAAATAAATCATTTCCCCCACAATCGTTAGGAATTGAATTGAAATTTAAAAACGTGCACTACGAAAAATCAGAAAAAATAGCCACTGCAGTATTATTATGCACAAAATATTATATGTATTGTTATAATTAATATATTAAGAGGACGCTATACACACGTTTTGACGTCTAAAAACATGCCTTAGGAGAACAGCTCTCATTTAGGCTACAGTAATCGTACAAAAACGAAACTTAGTAAACATAAAGATGACAACATTATCCGTGTTTGTATGTCGGATTTTAAACATACAACAACTCTGTGACTTTTTATAGACCTTAGAAAACTACCTAAAAAAATAAATATTCATCAGTTAATAAAAATAGGTACGTTCATTCTATCAAAAAGATCCGACATACAAACACGGATAATGTTGTCATCTTTATGTTTACGGAGTTTAGATTTTG
>JAIPRL010000688.1:0-92587 GCA_025469235.1 Pemphigus obesinymphae
CTCGTTCCTTATCCCATTTCTACATCGATCCGACACTGAACAGGGTTGCACGTCGTGGGTAATAATCTATACCAGGGATGGGCAACTCAAATAATAACTAGAGGGCCAAATTTTGAAAATTAAAATGATTGCGGGCCAGATATAAAGTTGTATTTTATAATATTATAAGAAACAAATTCATTAATATATATTTTATGTCTATGATAAGAAAGTAGATAGAAAGATAGAACAGACAATGAGTGTCGATGAGATGAGAATGTTAAAGTGGATGAGTGGAGTTACTAGAGAGGATAAAATAAGGAATGATAGTATATCAGAGGTAGTATAGGGGTAGCTCCGATAGTAGACAAAATCAGGGAGAATAGATTAAGATGGCTCGGGCATGTATTAAGGAGGAAAGAGACTGAGGCAGTAAGATTAGTAAGGGAAATGCATGTTGTTGGTAAGAGCCGGAGAGGAAGACCGAAAATGAGATGGGGGGGGGGCTGTAATTGCGAATGATATGAGGAAGGTGGGAGTAAGTGAAGAAAATGCGGGAGATAGAGTTAAGTGGAAGTGTAGGACCGGGGTGACCGACCCCAAATAGTTGGGAGAGAAGGCGAAGGAGAAGAATAAGAAGATGTCTATGATAAGAACTAATATTTAAGTTTAATATAATATATGTTTTATTACTGAAAATGTCTACAAGATATGGTTTGCTTAGCGGTTTGTACTATGTTTGAAGTAAACAGCAGTAAAATTTTCGAGTATAAAATTGTCGAAAGACAGTCCCCGGGCCCGGGTAAAAAGGAACGGCGGCGGGCCGCCAGTCGCTCGTCCCTGAGCGTGTGTTATATTGCGCACGTATATTATACGCGGTCGTGCGGTTGGCCTACACGTTTTTCGCGACGGCGACGACGGTCGTGGTCGTTATAATTATATATTATAATATTTCTGCGGGCCCGACGACGGGCTTAAGACGAAGACGATGTTGTGCACTCGTAATAATCGCGGCAATAGCGTTAACGTTATAATGAGCGCACGCGCAACGAGTCGTAATTATAATATTATTTATACGGAAGATCGGGAAAAAGCGAAACCCTGCACGGCGGCTAGAGGGATTAACGGCTTAAGACGGCGGGCGATACGTTATTATTATATAATAATAATAATAATAATAATAATAATAATATGTGTTATCTGTGGGTGACGCGGTATATACAATAATATATAGTACGGCACACACCGACAGTAAAAACAATAGGGCGCAATAAAGAATACGGCGCGCGCGTACCGAACATATTTCAAATGAAAAAAATTAAACCGGAAAGGATTACGACCGACCGTAGTTATGTTATTATACAATAATATATATATATAGGTGTATATACACTTAATCTGACTAACTTTTAAACGCGTTTCGTGTATATTATACATTTATATTTTATACATATATATATATATATATATATATATAGGCACAGCCACTACGGGATTTGCGTAAATGAACCATTTATGCCGACTGCTATATTATATTATTATTATTATTATTATTATTATTATTATTGTATGGCGACGTATCAGTATAAGGGCGTCGCGACGAATCTCAGGACCGATTCTTTTTAACGCGACAAACGGATAACGCGTGACGGTGCAGGGCCGTCCCGAGGAGGGCCTGTCTCCTCACTCCCTCATCGCGGAAAACAGTGGACAAAATTAATGGCAAATAGTAGAAAAATTCTCGATGCCCTTTTTTTGTTTATTTTATATTTTGAAGAGAATACTTTTTTTTAATACATTTTCACCCCCCCCCCTCAAAAAAAAAAATTCTTCGGACAGCAAAATTCCGAAATGCATAATCTTCCGACAAAATTCCAAAATATTTCATTCAAAACGTGAATAAGTAAAAAAAAAAAAATTCATAGACTTTTTCTACTATTCGCCGACTGCTTTCCGCGGGGGGGGGGGTTAAGATATCCCTCCTCCTCGGGCCGGCCCTGTGTATCTGAGCGTTTTCTTAAAAGGCCGCTAGTCACTACACACCTGATTTTTAAAGGGTTCTGTATGGGACATTTTTTAAAAAAAATAAAAATCCCACGACTGAAAATTTTTCAAATACATTTCGAAAGTATTTTTTTTTTTTAACTAATCAGTAGAGGGTGGAAGCACTTGACTCGTTGGATAGGATAATGGTAGTAATTATATTTAACTCGAAAGCAATGATATGTCATAAAAATTAAATTACCAACACTGCCTTGAAATTTCTCCCCAAGAGCATGCTAACAAAAATTATCAACGGATGCTTATGAAACTGTTATATCCCGGCTGTTTGGAAAAAGGATGTCATTATCACTATCCCTAAATCGGGGAAAGGCCCCAAGCACTTCGAAATTCAGAGAACCATAGCTCTATTAACCTCAGTCTCTAAGGTCTACGAAAAAGTTATATTAGCAGAATTCCGCAACAACCTCGTCGACCGCATTATACCCAAAAAATCTGGTTTTCACGGCGATCATTCTCCCACACTCCCTAAAACCAATTACAATATTGTATAAGACTTTCAATTTTTATAGTAAAATAAAATTCAAGTTTTAAATAAATAATATGATAATGAAATATCACAATAATAATAATTTTAATAGAAAAATCTTTACACTTTTTATTCCAATTTATTTTAGCAAATATAATATAACAATTTATAAAATATCGATAAAATATACGACTATTTTCTGAACTATTGTTTCTTTCTGAACCTTTTTTTTTGGTCGATTATCATCAGCAGATTTGTGTTGGAACAACCATATTTTCTCCCATGTATTAGTTTCATTTTCTTCCCTAAACGTATTTTAGAATTTCAGCGTTATGAATATAGGTACGCCGTATACTCGTATATACTCTCCACGGGTAGTCAGAGAAATCGAAAAATGCTATGTGTAGTGTACCATTTAAAACCGATTTCCTATCGATATCATACTAACGCCAAAACTCCCCTTTTCTGGTCAAAATTCGCCTACAGAAAAAAAAAAGAAAAAAATATCGTTGTAAAATCCATAGCTTCCCCGATACGCTCAGAGTGTAAAACTTTAAATTTACAAATAAAAATAATAATAATAGGTCATTGCAGGTCATGAATAATTAACAATAATTAAGAACCCCAAAAATAAAATTAAAATGAAGAACGAATACATTTCAAATATTTCATACCTTCATTTATTTTATGTAACGGCAAAAAATTTAGACCATCCAACATCCCACTGACTAAAATTTTCATCTTCTAAATATACATTTTTTTAAACCCAAATTTTAAATTTTTCTGTGAGTATACTTTGATACAAATGATAAAAAATAATCTCTTATTTCTAATAATTTGACGAGCAGCTTGTATAGAGGATTGCTCCAAATTAATATGTAATGCTTTTAATTTAAGAAATAAATTATATTCAACACATTTCTCGTATATTATACAAAACATTCTTTCATACTATGTACTTTTTATTTTATTTTTTTCGAGTAAGCAGTAAATAGCGATACAAAAATAAATGTATATATAATTGAATACAAAATACAAAATAAATAATAATAAATTAAAAAATAAAATACCTATAGTCTAATTTTATATTGAAAAATTATAAATATAATACTACATTTATTAATTATATTTATATAGAACAAGATGAAAATTATTTTACGATTCGCGTAAAATTCATTAAATAATTTTATATTATGGTCAAATAATGAATAAATAATAATAATTAAATATAAATAAAATGGGATAAAAATAATTAAATTAATCCAGTAAATAATAATAAAAGCAAATATTATATTTAGGTATAATAAGTATATACACTTATATAAAATGAAAACAATATAAAACCAGGTACTTTCAAAATACAAATAATATTAAGGAAAATATTTAAATAATTGTATAAAATGTTTTTTACTGTATTAAGTATACCAATAAATTATAATGTATACGTATATCTACAAAATTATATAATTATTGAATTTTATTATTCTAAACAATATTGAAATAATATTTATTGTTTATTACCTAAAATTACTACTTTATTAAATTATAAGTAACATATTAAAGCTTTTAGTTATTCAATATGTAAAATAAAACGAATATTATACATTTTTTTAAAGAAATATAAAAATCATAGTTGTGAAAATTACAATCAACAAATATTTTAAATTCTATCAAAATATTTTTTAAAAGTATTTATTTAGAATATTTTTCAAATACTCAATAAATTGAAAAATAAAATGATAAAATGATAAACTGAAATTAGATTTAATGTTAATTTTTCCGAGTAAATAATATTGGTCAATGAGCGTTAAAATAATCTTCACTTTTTGCAAAATTAAATAATTTTGAAAAAGTAATTTTTAATATAGAATAGAAATATAATGAATATGGAATAACCATTTCCACACAATATCATTTAGATACTGAGTCCACAAAAAATTAAACAATAATGTTTATAGATAAAATATAATTCTATAATAATAAATGGATTTTTTTTATAAAATAATTTAATTGAGTAAGTATTTTAATAATATAAATATTTTATAAAAAAAAAAAAATAAATAAATACAAAATACAAAATAGTAATCAATATCACAAAAAGTATTTAAGTTATTCTACGAGTACTGTAATATATATCAATGTTTCTATATAGATTGAAAATATATTATTATGTAGTAGGTAGATAGGTGCGTTTATACCAGTGTGACGATATTTTGCAAATTAAAAAAAGGGACAACAATAAAAAACTAAATGAATATTTTAATAATTTTCTACAAATATTTTTTTTTGTTTTTTTTTTTTTAGTAAAACGGTAGATAAGGAAAAAAAGAAAATTACAAAATAATAAAACCAATTCTTATACGTTTTATACTCAAAATTTAAGCGTCTATCTTTCATTTCACTAAACAGGTGTTCTAGGTTGTTTTATTTAAATTACCTGTTAATATGATACTAAATTTGTATCTACTATATTATAATAATATAATCAAAGAATACATTTTAATAAATAATAAACACACACGGTGAATACATGTTCCGTATTGTTCTGCAGTCCACATGCGTGCCGGGCGATTAGAAATGAGTCGTTCATGAACGAACAAGTTCAATGAACGATCTGATATTGTGAACGGTTCAATCGTTCACAAATTCAGATGAACTAGTTCAATATTGAACTATTGAGATTTTTTCCCTCGAAAAAAATTAACAGAGCAATAAAGAAGACATTTCTAAAAACTTTTGTATGGAGTGTCGCTTTATATGACTGCGAGTCATGAATGAAACGGTAAAAAAAAACCCCCTTTGAAGCTTTCGAAATGTGGTGTTGGAGACAAATGGAAAAAATTAATTTGGCAGGAAGAGTGACGAATGAGTGACCCAAGTAGGAGAACCGACATCCATATTGAACACAATAAAGCGACATCGATATTATGGGACATGTTGGAGCACGTTCTACGCCATGACGAAGAATTGCATCACACTAATTATAATAGAAGGTGCAACGGATGGACGAAAACCACCGGGAAACGACCAAGAAACGAAGTTAAACGTTTTAACCTAACCTCACCTAACCGGTTGAAAAAAAAAAATTAAACTTAAAATTACCTACACGATATTATATTTTTAATTACTCCCGGTCACATAATCGTACAGTGTTTTCATCATATTATAACAACGGAAAACGATAATTTCGACTTTCGACAATAACAGGTATACGTCTAAATGGATATCCGACTTGAGTAATTTGACAGGTACGATTTTAGAGGGGAGGGGGGCGCGTCGCCCCTACACGCGATCCGCCGCCGCCGCTGGTTTGGAGACCAATTTTTCCAGGACTTTGCACGCGTCGCTCAACTGTCCGCGCGAGAACACGTACGGGCCGTACGCAAACAGCTGACCGGAATCGTCGTCGCCGTCGCCGAAGAGTATATTATAATTATCGTCATCGTATGTCCGCGACGGTGGCGGGCAACGGAGCGCAATGCCGGACGCCAAAGCCCGACGGACGGCGTCCTCGTCGGTCGGATAGTTCTGCAGGCCGACGACGGCGTGCAAATGTCGGTAAGCGTCCAGAATTCTCGGGGCGACGGGCCCGCAGACACCCAGCAACAACACGCACACCGCCAGCGCGACACTACGCTTCATTTTTTACGTGGTCGAAACGTATTTTTTACAAGCGCGTATCGGAAAAACGACGGTCAAATATAATATTAATTTATATATCAATATACCTGTAGGTATATTATATAGTATACGCGACGACTAATCGTAAAAAAATGATGTGTTATAAATATAACGTACAGGTATATATATATATATATAAATAAATCGGAAATGTCGTTCAACGCTGATAAGTGATAACCGGAGTGATAACCCCGTTTACCAAGCGGTGTTCTACATAATAATATTACCGTCGTAACATTGTACATTTAACATTACGTTATACCTATTATTGTAAACGGCTGTAATAATTCACGCCAACGCAAACGAAAAGTTCTGAAATCGGTATCACGACCGTTGATAAAATAATAATTAATGATAGCTGTTATTCAAACTCCGGCGGACTTCGTCATCTATGCAATTTATCGTAATATCGAAACATTAAAATTTAACGAGTTAACGTGTTTTCGTATGCGTCAGTCGAACTGCAGTAACGCTGTCCGAGCAAAAAAAAAAAAAAATCACGTCACGATGGTTTTTTTTTTTTTTTATTATTCCACGTAAAACTCCCAACGTAAAATCCTGCGTTCTCGATGCATTTCGAATGATCAGAATTTAAATTTTTGTTTAACAGGTACTATATAATAATTATATTAAACCAGCTATGTGCGTCACTTGTAATGTTGAAATATTACATGTATTGTAATCAATAATAAGTATGCCCGTTAATATATTATGGAAATCTTCAAAAATACATACTTGTAAAATAATACATTGTTTTTAGTATATTTGAGTAGATATTTTTAAGTATTTTTCCGAGCATTTATTCTCCTATTGCCCCTATTCAATATAGGTATTTTAAATATATATATATATATTTTTTTTTTTATAATAACACTCTAGAACAGGATAGGATATTTTTAATCACCAAATTGTTTATTGTTGTCACAAGTGGCATATCTTTTTCTGAGAGAGGAGTCCAAAAAATATTAAAAACCAATAATTTATACAACCCTTACCAATATAGTTCACTATTTTTAGGGTAAAAATCGCTTAGTTAACAATCAGAAAACCTTTGAATCTGAAGGGGACGTCCATACACTCCCCACCATTTTGGTAAATAATACTTGTTCATAATATTTCGTTTGAATAATACTTTTAGAATATTTTTTCACCTAAAAAAAATATCATTTATAGCATGATCATAAAAATATTTTTCAACATTATGATATATTAAATATACCTAATATGTATTTTCCTCATTTTCTAACAGTAAGTAATATAAAAAAAAAACTGAACATAAAATGGTGGTTTATATTTTTTAACAATAATTATTGGTAAATTAAGAATATGTTAAGTTTAATATTTAGATATAGCTGTGTTGGTGTACCTGATGAATAGGTCAATAGTTTTTGACAGAAATACTACATATAGGTATATACAAACTGCAGAATACATAATGAGAGATAAAATATATTATTTGGTAGACTTTTAAGTTTTAATTAATAAATGTAGGTAATATATATTTTAAAATTAATTATTCCTTAGTGATAATAAATGATAAAATTATGCCTATAAAAACCACGGCCTAATTATAATCGATTTTTGATTACCAAAACCACATTTATAAAGTCATTGTATATAGTAAATATATTTATTGGATATTCACTATAAAAATATTTGCTTAAAAAATGTTTAATACAAAGAAATATATATTTAAATTGTTTAAAATATTTTATTATTTTTAAATGTATTTATTTATTTTCAAATATCTAGAACCACTATTTTCGGAATTATGACAAAAACCTCATTATTTTAACCAGTATTTTTCGACATTACGATAGTTATATGTTATCTTATGTGTTTTGTGTTTTGTGTTTATCAAAAAATCAATATAGATTACCTCTTCAAAGTGTCATGTTGATTAAATTTTGTGCCAAATAAAGGGTACACATGAAAAAGCTAGATCATAACATTAAGTCTTCTGGTTGAAATATTGTTGACAAAAAAATTATAAAATAAATGAAAATGATCATAAAACTAAAAAACATTTCGCTTTTCTCAGAATCTATATTACTCAGTGGCAGTTTTTTGACTTTTTTCTGTGGGGTGGTCTGGTTATTAGTATACATGAATACTTATATTATAAAAAGTGTTTTCAAATTAAATTAAATGTAATTTTTATAGTTTTCTTAAATTTCTGGGGGAAGTCCAGTACCCCTAGACCCTCCATAAAAATACCACTAAATGTACTCATTATATTAGTCTTAGGGCATTATTGTTGCTTTTTTAAGTCTTCTACATTTATCTCTAGTTATTATTGATATTATTGTTTAAGAATTCTACCTTCAAATATTTATTTAAAGTACTTATTTAAGTTTGTATAATCAATATTTTTTAGTTCTGTGGAGATCCAGTGTACCTTTGAACCACCTCTTCAACGTAATTACCCCTTCTGTTTGTCACATCAGTTACATAATACTAAAATACTATTTAAATTTTAATATACACCTAAAAAAGTATCTATTTGAGTAGTATTTTAAATATTTTTGAATAAATGCTATTACATTCAGCAGCAACTGCTTATTATAATACTATGCCACTTATTTTATGTTACTATAAGTGTAATTAAATAATTTTGATATATTATGCGATATCGATATGATTTAATTAAATATTAATATATTGAAAAATTATATTTATCAATGATAATATTACCTATATGATATACCTACCTAGCTATATAATATTTCGATACTCGACATTTTATTTATCTAACACAATTTTATTACTCAAATCACGTTTTATACGTATAGATTATAAATACAATGTAAAATGTAAAGTAAGTAAAAATTATGGCATTGGTTAAAGTTGATATGAAAATGTGAAATAATACACACAAAGGGAAGCAGGCTAAATTACTTTTTGTATGCATGTTGAGTTAAGATTGCAAAACTAATACAATAGGGTGAAGATTGAGTAAAGCCCCCAATACGTGTCCCCTGGGCATCGCCATTATTATAGAACCTTTCTTTCGGTGTAGTTTTCAGCTGTTCAAAATATTGTCAATTTCGTCAGTGACTCTGATAAAAATATATGTTTTATTAGTATTACACATATCATGTAGAATATAAGCGTTCATCAGATTACAAAGTTTAAAATAAAATAACAAAAGGTTATCAAAGAAGAGCAACCATATGTCAATATTAAAACACCAGTTTTGGAAGTCAAATAACATAATACAACTTTTTATAAAAAGATGTGACGGATTATTAATTTTACAAATTATTAAACGTACGCTATGAGAATTGCGTCACACAAAATTACTCATAATATTAAATTTATATTTAAATAAATTAGAAAACATTTTATTATTTGTTTTGCTATTATACCAATTATAAATACTATTTTAATATTATAATAAAAATAATCTTTCAAATGAATACTACCATTTAAATGATAATAAATATATATATATATATATATAAATAATAATAATTGTGATAATAATAAAAGTAATATGAGGAAGGTGGGAGTAAGTGAAGAAGATGCGGGAGATAGAGTTAAGTGGAAGTGTAGGACCAGGGTGGCCGACCCAAAATAGTTGGGAGAGAAGGCGAAGGAGAAGAAGATATAAATAATAATAATAAAAATATATAAATAATAATGTTATAATAATAAATATATATATATATATATTGGGAACATAGATATCTATAAATAACTAAATACTTTTTTTTATTAGAAAAATAATGTTCACAATTTATACTATTTGCATAAATAAAATATTTTATAGTAAGATAATAATAATTTTAATAACATGAAAGAAGAACTCATAGAATACACCGCATAGGATTTTATTTTATTTTTTTCATTATTTAGCAATAAGTTTCTGAACCAAATAATTTTGAGGCAATTGGAAATGTTATCGTGTATTTTTAAAGAGGACATATTTTGAATTAGGAAGATTAGGTGATTGTATATAGTTTATCGTAGAATTTGTTTCTAGTACGATAAAGTACTTTTTTTACCGTTGATAAATAAAGGTTTAGGCATTAACTATATAAGAATTTGTCTGTCATATACCATGGAACTTCGATAATAAGACCCGACTTGGGTAATATTCCGAATACTTTATTAGGGTTTAATCACATTTATAAAAATAATTTTATTATTTTTCCTTGGTAAATTGTATTTGTGTGTAGAACTACATAATATTTTATAGTATCTAGGTATATTATATTATCTTATTTTGTTTTCAACTATATGTAGTAAGACAGTACCTAATGCTATTTTCCAATTTTAAATATGTTAATTTAAATAATAATGATTTTTATTGATGAAATAAATAGTTTGAAAGTATTTTATTTATTGATATTATTCTATTATAATACATTTAGTAATTACAGTGGTTAGTGATATGAGATCTTATATATGTATATAATACCAATTATTATAAAAAAAAATTACGCTAATAGTAAATCATTGATAGTAAAATGCTTATTGATTAAGTTTTGCAAAAAAAAACTATATACTCACTTATTACTTAAATGAGTCACACAATATTAAAGTTTATTATTAAAATTTAAGTATAATTTATGATTAATAGGTAGGTGTGTATTTTCGATTCTATGATAATATTCAATTACACGGGGGAAAAAAATGATTGAATATAATATTATAATTAGGTAGGTACCTACTATTTTCGTTATTGAAATTTAGTAAAAATATAAGTACCTATTCTAAAAGTATTTAGAATACAATTTATAAAGTATTTCAAATACTTAGGGAATATTATTAACTTAAAGTATTCGAATACATATTCTGCATACTTTTTTGGAAGTATTCGGAATATGTGTTCTAAATACTTTTAAAAAGTATTTTACCCTAGTCTGAATAAGACTTTAGGTATAAATCGCTTTGAAGGCTTGAAGAAGTATATTGTTCGATGGTTCGACAGGTCCTCATATTTGGATTCCATAAAACCAGACTAGTTTGATTATATTCTCATTATTTCTTATCTTATTTCATTTTCTTTTGTGTGATGAGCATACCTACATTTTTTGTCGATATATAGACCCAGGTGTTTTTTTGATAACTAAATTAATGAAAAAATATTGATTACTTTTATTTTACAATTTAAGACGTAAATGTGATTGGATTGGGTCTATAGAAATATTGGAATCATTGTTTGAGGTCAGAATCTTCTGCAATATTAACCAGTAAAGTATTGTATAGTTTCCAAAATAAGTCTATCCAGAATCAACTTGGCCCGTTCACGTGTGTCATATAATAACACTAAATTAATATAGTTTTAATTAATGTATTAACTTAGTAAACATAATGAATTAATAAAATATAAACGTACGTTTTATTTATTATTATATATAAAAATAATTTTTATAATATTATTTTAGACCAGCTAATGGTTTTACAATAATATTTATTATTTTTTTTATTTTCTGTGAGCAACTTTTCAATCCGAAGGTGTTGAGTAGGAATTTCAGAGTAAATTAATGTTTTTTTAGAAAATTGATTCTAGTTGGTACTTTGAAGAAGTCATTTTTCGAATTTTCCAATAATTTCCTAAAGCATAAAGAAAATTTACCTTTACTAATGGAAATATTTTATAAATATATAGGGAAAATGACAAAATAAATATTAATATATTAATTAATATAATATATTTATATTATATATATTATATATATGTGTGTATTATTATTGTTATTATATTAATCACATTGAAGATCTTCTCAGAATCATTTTGCAATAATTTATCATGGTTTTTAAATGTAAAACACCCACCAAGATTATCCTATCCGATAAGCGAAGTGTTTCCGCCCATATTGGCACCCGATGAGGAATGTGCCCATTTTTTTTAAATTTTATACAATTGAGAAAAGAATTCATAAAAAAATTAATTCATAAACTAAGATAATAAATCTAACAATTTTGTTTAAAACTTTGAACAGAATACATATTAATAATAAATGTTTAATATTATTGTTACACTCGCAGATTATTCATTTAACAATATACGTAATATAATTATTATATTTATTATTATATTATATTATATTATAACTAATTATGACTTCATCCAACAATTAATAATGAACAATTTAAATTATATGCAAATGAATAGTTTACTCGTTTGAATTATGTTTATATGCGAGTAAAATTAGATAAACAAAACATATATTTAACAAAATGTATTATATACTCGTCTATATTTATGTTTAAAGGAATATATAATTAATATAAAAGGGAGAAATCAAAAATCATTCTTATTATATGGATCATTCAAGTATAGGTGTATTTTTTTTTCTCTTTGGGATCATTCTTTAGGTTTGAATTAAAGGTAGGTATATAACAGATATTTTACTATTTTTTAACATAAATAAATAAAATCTTACTTTAGGTACTTTAGTGAAATCATTTTTTGATCATTTGCATGACTAAATATAGCAACATGGAACATGGCTACACCAAAAATGTCGAATAACTGAAACATCTATTGTACACGCCAGTTTTTAAATCAATATTGGTTATTCTTATTTCAGTATTTAAGTATTCACTATATATTGCAAGTATTATGTAAACAAGTGATGTACATTTTTTTAATTTGACTATTTTCTTATTGAATATAGAATTTTGATCAGTGTTCATTTTATTCAAATTATATATTCCAATAGAAAATCTGTTCTTGCATTTTTTTTAAAGTAGGTACCTATACCTAATTTAAATTTTATAATATTTTAAGTCATCCAAAATATTAAAAAAAATCTTGAGTCAAATTTTTAACTACACAAACTTCCTAAAAAATCAAACCGTAAAATTAAAACCATGTACGATGTAACGTTTAAAATAATTGTTTTTAATATCGAATTTACCCTCGTATCTGACAGGTGCAACAATCGTCATAATACCGCCGTATATAGGGTGTACGAATTGAAATATAAATCGATTAGCACCATTCGACCCAATGCTGTAGCAAGGATTATTTTTCGGGGAGGGCTACTAATTTTTTAGTTTGCTTATAGTAGGTATATTTAAAATAAGTGTACCTACTCAGTCTGCGAGTGATATTAGTCTTCATGAAGTAATATCACATACTACATGTGTTATCATAGTATATACTTATATATAGAACTATAGACTATAACCTTGGATCATATGTAATAATATATTTCATATTATATAATTATAAGAAAAACCCAAGAAAGCAATTTGCACGTTGCACTTTACCCGGCCGATTTGTTACCATTTCATCGAATGTATTTTATTACGACTAAATCTTTACATGATATGTAAATTATATATTTAATTTGAATTTTCGTATTATTATTTTAGATTCTGAGCGTAGCGAGAAACCGTGCCGACAGTAAGAGTGGGCAAACTGTCCTTTTAGGTTTCTAAACATAAGTTTTGACACTTTATATCTCCGTTGTGTCCATCATCCGTCCATCTGTCTGTAGTTACTAGTATACATAGTTACGATTTTTGATTTGGTTACTAGGGAGATATATTTTTGTTTAAAATACATTTAGATACCGGGAATTTAGCACGCTCGCAGATTGGGCTTTCCTAACTTGTTTTTTTTTCTTATTTTCTCTTTTTAAAATCGATATTGCTCCCCCTCCCCTCTAAATGACCTTTCTAAAAAAATTAATTATAGTATTAATTTGCTATCAAAAAACCTCTTTTTCAAATGCATTTTAAATATAATAATATACTAGCTGCAGTCATATACCCGGCTTCACTCGGGATTTTAAAATCTATTTCCTTTTAAATGCATTATAAAAAATGTTATTAATATTATATTTATATATTTTATTTTATTATTATTTTTGGCATTGAATACAAATTTAATCCTACTTGCCCCTTCCTCTCGAATAAAAATAGGTAGATACACGCCGTATAAGGATGTCATGTCTTTCGTTATTTCCCTTGGATTTGCGTACTCATTCTCATACACTGAATAAAAGGTAGATTTTCTTCAAACTTAAGGAAACTACTGGAAAGATCGCAAAATTACCATAAAACTGGTTTTAGTTGGTACTTTTACCAACTAAAACCAATTTTCTATCGTTAGCGCATAGCAACGCTAAAACTTCTGGTCCTTCTGGTCGAAAAGTTGTTCACCTGTAACCCTCGCTCTGGTTACCTACGGCCACGATTCGACCGATTATTTTGTGTATATTCCAAATATTCATAGAATAATCCACGTATTATCGAATACGCATTATTACCCTGGACGTTTCTTCTAAGATGATAAGTACTAGGAAGACGTATATTAATATTAAATATATGTACCTACACATCAAATCATATCAACGACACTCACGTCAGTTTGAACAATACACAATACGTATTAGGTATATGCAACGCGTTTAATTAATTTCGGTTGAACGCCATTTTTATTCAATGGAATCGATGCATTTGTAATATGTATACCAGCTACCTATTAGTACTGCACACAGGACGAATATTAATGCTCGCATTCTCGCGTCTAATCGGTATTTCTCGATTTCCGAACGCTAATCAAACGCGAATCTGAGATGGCGCACCATCGATACAGGAGAATAGCAGTCATATTATAATAAGCACGTCGTAAATAGTGCCGGAGTCGAGCTGTCGGTCTGCCACAGTCATTACAAACAAATCGGCATAAATATAACGTATAAAACTGTCTATACGTACACGGCTGGAACTAATTAACCGGAGTGTATGCAAATGTGGGATGTAAACCTTGTTAAAAAGTCGAGAGAGGAGAAATAACGTAAAAAAAAAAAAAAAAAAAAAAAATACACACACATATATCCACATATATATATATATGTGTGTGTGTAAAACCGTCCGCCATTAAATTTCACTACAGTTTCCGTTCAGATTGTGACGCTCATCTCTGGGGTACGATTTTTCGGGACATATAACCCATCCCGCGCTCGCTTACCGAAACAATATCACCTGCTAAACTGCCTCTCCGAAGCTCATCACAGGGACCCATCAGAAAATTTGCATACGAGCCGCCGCGCACACACGCGCGTTTATATTCGACGCCATTATTTTAAATTGCCTTCGACGATTCTCGGGGACCGAATCGCGAACAATATCCGTCGAATCGTCCCACCGCCTCCTCCTCCGACAGAGATATTATCTCGCACACGCGGTAAGCATTCTCTCGTCGGTCGTGTGTGGCATCCGATCCGTACAAATTATTACTACCTATACACAGTACATATACGTACGGGTTTCCACTCGATCGAATATTTGTGTCGTCGACGAACAAGCCCGTCCTTCGGGGGTACGGGGAGGTAGTGTCTAACCCACCCCCTCCCCTTTTCCCGACTTGGGAAATAAGTCAACGAAATTATGTCCGGTCGGAAATTAGTCGGTAAATATTTGAGGTGTTGGATTTAATGGACAAATTACAGAAAGCGTTTATGACCTTTTTTTCCCTTATTATAGTTTTTTTTGGGGGGACCACTCCCCATTGAATATATCTCTTCGGAACGGCCCCGTTTTGATGTCGTCCACGATCAATAGCTGCAGGCACGTACAGGACCATAACGAAACTTGATTTTATTTACAGTTTGCTCATACAATTTTCTAGCAAAACTGAACTCGAACAATATTTCTCGGATTATATGGTAAAATAATTTATATGAAATTCGGGGATAGTTTTAAAACCTAAAGGCTACAAACATTTGTCTATAACATTAAAAGTAAATAGCTTCTAATGACAGGAGTTGTATATAATAGGTACTATAATAATAGTTGTCTATTGTAAAAGACCCGACAGTTAACGCTAATCAACTATCAGCAAAGTGCCATACACTGACGTCCACCACTAACGTTCCTCTATTGACTGTTCCCATAAAAAAAGGCTTAGACTCTTTGCTGACCATCTACATTGGCCAGGTTAACACCGTGGGATGCAGCACAATTTCGAATGTTTTATATTTTCGATGGCACGTCGACCAAAGAAAATTGTTTTTACATCTGAAAACGAACAATTTTCAAGCAACACGGTCAAGTTATAAGTCCTTATAAATTGCCATTACTATAATAATATAAAATACAGTAACTTCCAAACTTATATAAGTGCATTTTATACCTATATGGTATAAATATATTATACAAAAACCTCTCATGACTTTTTAGTGGGGGATTTCCCCCATCCCACCCCCATGGATTTACTCCTGCCATTCGGCATTCGTAACCGTGTAAAACCGTTGTACTTATTAAGTACCTATAATACGATACTAATAGTATTATATAGTACCTGGTCCTAATAAGTTCCTACCTATACAATTATATTATTATTACTATTGTTTATTTTTCGGCTTTGAAGAAAAAAACGTTCCCAATATTATGTTTTCATTGAGAATAAGTTTTGTAAAAATAAAAACCAAATGTACTCGTATATAACGAAAAAGTATTACTTCTGATGCCATTATTTAAATCACGTTGTTCCGTGATTCGTCGGGGCGTAACCGAAATACAAACCGTATTGGAATTATCTCATCGCCGTCGTCGTTATTTAAAGATAATATCTGCAAAGTTCTCAGACGACGTATCAATTGAAGCGATCAAATCGCATTGTAAACGTTTATCCAAATATTTGTCATGGGGGATAAGTTTCTTCGAGTGAAACAAAAACAAATAAACCATTAAACGCAAAAAAAAAAAATCCTTCCGTTAAAGTGCAAACGTTGGTCCTCGATAAAAGAAAAAAAAACGACCTTTCATCAAACTGATCGGAATCGTTTTATGGTCTTTTATTTTCCCGAAATTCAACATGAACAATTTTCTAATTTTATACACTTTATGTAGGTATGTATGTATGTATGTATACTAATATACCTAAATGTTAAATTTACTTAACAAAATTATTCGTTTTAAAAATACCGATTAACAAAATATATGATATCGTATGTTAAATTTTAAACTTTAATGTCGTAGTTTTTGAACTTTGACAATTTCATATAAGCAATAGGTATCACTTTGTCATATTTTAACTTTTTATCGATATTTTTCGTGTTGAATTTTTTAACGCTTGGACTCGGGAAAACGTGACGGGTTGAGCATATGAAACGGCTTAACTATTTCTATATATATACGTCAAAAACTTATACTACAAACATATAATATAAGCAGACACATCGCTAATCGAACGCGCGGAATAAACTCGGGAGACGCTATAAAAACCGCATAGAATTTAATCTCGACAGGGGTAGGTATATATGCGTGGGCGATGCTTCTTCTCTCCCCGCATTCCGTGCGGTATAGATTTTTGTTTTTTTCGTGCAAACAATAAACGATAATGCGCCATCGTTACGTATTGTTTGACTAATTAAAAACAAACCCTGGCTCGAATATCTCGGGGGTATTAAAAGCGAACACTACTTCCAGCCATTTTTTTTTTTTTTTTTTTTTTTTTTTTATGATAGTCGTTACTCGTGTGTATATATATATATATTAAATATTCCTTTATCATCCGTTCTCTAAAGACAATAAACGTATAAACGTATAATAATATAATATGTCCCGCCGATACGGTGTTTCCAGGCGTGTGGTGCAAGGAGGGATTTGCCTTTATTTAACGGTTCGTTGCGTTTTGCAATCGGTCCGCAAACATTTAGAGTATGAGACCGCGCGAACGGGTACGTTTATACACACTATATATGTGCGTCGTCGATTCGGTCACACACGGTGACGATAGATCTAATACCCTATACCTACGCGTATTGGTCGATAATATTTTTCAGGTACACTTTAGGTCCCTTTATTTTTTATAAAAAAAGGTAATAGACTTTTTCTGTAATTTACCGACGAACCTAAATACTGACCGACATTAATTTATCGACGATTAACTTCTCAAAAAAAATAAATAACTAAAAAAAATGGTCATAGACTTTTTCACTAGTTTGTAAATGGAACCACATACCTTATATTTACCAACTAATTGCCAACTGGACTTAATTTTATATGAACTTATTTTCCAGAAGTAAGGGTTTCTCCTCCCTGCCTCCGCCCTTATGGCCATGAGTGTACATATTGTTTGGGATTGGTGGTACTTGGGAGGGACAGTGTAAATTTACCCAAATTTTCGCAAACAATATACAAATATTAACTTTAAAATACAATATACCTAAATATAATTAATCTGATATGACAGCTATCACAATAAATAAATCCAAGAATTGGATCTCGCAAGATTGAAATTGTGTATTGTAATTACACAATTTAAGGTAGGGTTTCTGTAGGTTGTATAGGCTCCTTTAAAATCCTAAAAAATGATCTTTTTTTTTTTTTACAGATTCAAACTGTCTATAAATTAAAGTACAAGTTTTGTTAAAATTAAATGTATAGGTATTTAAAATATTTTATGACAAAAATTTGAAAAGATCAAAAATTATTAATTTTTTTTTTCTCAGCCTTATTTCTGATAATAAAAAATGTTCATTTATAATTCATTTTACACGTTATTAAAAATGAGATCTATACAAGTCATAAACAAAAATTTTAGCTTGTAACCAATTCTCAACAAAAGAATTGTTTAAATTTATAACTTGAATAATATGAGGTGATACATTGATGTCCTTTGAAAATTTTCAGATGTAGGAGCATCGCTTATATTATGTACATCCCCATCATTAATTAAAATTTCAATCTACAAATAATTTTTTATAGAAGGTACTAGTCAAATAAATTAAACAACATAATAACGAATTTCAACGCCAGAATTATTATTATAATATTTTCAGTATATTATAACGTTTACATGAATTTACTAAACACCCAACCCCATAATTAACTATTCGGGTGCAAAGCATTACTTCAAACTCATTGTTCAATATTATGATGCACTGTGAACGGATGTTAAGTGCAATGTAAGAACTTAGAACTATGAATTCACAACTGCCTTAAATAACAATGAAACGACAATCGTTATGTAATATTATTTATCGTGCAAGTTAGAGTAAACTTTACAAATGCTCAATGTACATTTTTCTTTTTTATTACACAAAAAAATCACATTAAAAAATATTTATTTCTGACGTAGAAAAATTGTGTAACTTTGAACACAGTGTATAATGCCATTAAAATTGTACAACTAATTTTTGAACATGTGTTGTTACTTTTATAGTCAAAATGCCATAAAAATGTTTGTGAATTATTTATACTTCATAAAGTTAAGGGTATATTCGAAACATAATAAATTTTAATAATTATGAATTTAAAATATACCTACATAAACTTATTTGGTATAGTTTAGTAGTTTGTTTTAAAGTGATAACTAATGAATATCTCATTAATTTCCAAATAATATAATAACATATAAATATGAATAAAATAAAATAAAATGTCAAATAAATTAAGAATTGTTTTCATTTTTTGAAATAAACGAAGGTCGGAATTGTAATATTATAAAAATGTATTTTTCTTTATGAATAGGTATTACCTGCACAAGATTACAAAAAGTCTTGTATCATATGAAAATCCAATACTTAACTTTCTATTTTTAAAAATGTGTAATTATATACAATAATAATATATTTGAATTTACGTTGACAGAGTTAAATTAAATTATGAAAATATAGGTATTTATTTTAATTTGCAAATTAAAAAAGAACCTACGCAATTAATAAGAAGAATCGCGTGTTCGAAAAATATATTAACATTTAATTTATCCAAGTTAATTTAATGCAATTTATGTATTTCTTTATTCGTAATTTAAGTATACCTATTTGATTTTAAATATTCAACTTCCAATGTATGGCTTTTTTAGTGATTAAAACTTATATTAAATCAACACTCATTTAAAATTTTATAAATAACGTACTCTTAAACCGAACATTAAAACTTACATTACATACATAAATATAAAGGTATCTGCTATAACCTATGTTATTTAATATCTGTATACCTATTATACAGAATGTATTTTATTTTATTTTATTTTATTACAGATATACGTATAATTCAATTGTAAAACAAGTTTACTTTATTTGCA
Organism: Pemphigus obesinymphae; assembly: GCA_025469235.1. Lineage (NCBI taxonomy): Eukaryota > Metazoa > Arthropoda > Insecta > Hemiptera > Aphididae > Pemphigus > Pemphigus obesinymphae. Next base: position 20,193 of record JAIPRL010000688.1, read on the forward strand.
GTTTTTGATAACATTTTTAGACATACGTATTTAACTGTATAATTTTCAAAAATTTTAGTGAACTACCACAATTTTAAAACTTCAAATGGGAATATTCATATTATATTTGATTTTTAGTTTTGATTCTCTACATAAAATTTGGTGCTTGAGTCATCTCTCTTGATAAAATATACACCTATAATAAAAACTCTAAATTTAAAAATAATACCTATCTAGACGTATATCCTATCTTTATAATTTCGTTGAAAATTGAAATTTATTTACTAAATATAAATATTATTTTTATGATTTCATAAATATACAAATACCTATAGACTAAATAATTTAGAAAATTTAAAAGGTAGAATTTTAGAGATATATGGACTTTGTAGAGTAAAACCTGAAAACATTTTTAACTTAAGTAACAAATTTGACTACCTATAATAAAAAATTTAAATACAGTAAGTAGTATAAAGTATTAACTATTAATATTGAATAATAATCTAAATACCCAATATTTAATTTAAAAAAAAAATAGAAAATAGAAAATATACACATCTGTAATAACATTAGTGAATATTGATTAACCCTTAGAGATTATCAAGTTACGCAGAGGTTTAGCTAATAGTAGCGGAGGTCATTTATAGGAGATTCAAAGAGGCCATACACTCCCCCCCCCCACAAATTCCTAAAAAGAAGGTCTTTCAAAATGATGGAGGCCCTTGGTTATAAACGTTTTTAAAAACAAGAAAATAAACAAAAAAAAAAAGTCATCAACTCAATTTCCCTTCCCCCCACAAAAAAAATTAATAAATATTAGAGCAGACACTGGTAGTAAAAGCAATTTATTGGGAGGGGGGCTTTTTGGCACTGATGAATAAAAAAAAAGGTCATACAATAAATAATATTTAATCGACTGAATATTATTTAAAATGTCGATTTAGCCGACTGGGTTAACTTTAGAAGGGCTAGATGCCCCCTTGTCCCTCGATAATTTCGCCACTAAAGTTACTCACTTAGTTATATAAACTAGTTACGAGTTACAATTTACTCTATAATTATATTTCTAGTTATATGATATAAGTTATTTAGGATATTTGTAACTAGTTATAAGTTATAGTTACAGTAACTTATTTATTTTTTTGGGAAAATATTCACTCTACTGAATATTTACAATATTAGTGACAAACAGGGTTAGGCAAGATACTAAAAAAAGCATCTTGATACAAAATACAAGTATCAAAGATATATACATAAAAGATACAAGATACTCTCAAAAATATAATTATTATTTTATAATAAAAATTGGCATTACTTGTTAGAATTTAATATAAAAAAAAAACAATATGTATTATGTTAAATATTTCTTAAAATAATTATTAATAACAATATATAAATGAAATATTATTATAATATATATATAATTATAATATAATCCTATGAATTAAAATTAAAATATTAACATATAGGTAACTGTATATAGTCATTTAGGTATCAAAATATTTACTAAGATAGTTAAATTAATTTAAACAAATATTATATGAAACATTACCTAACTATTACATAAAAATTAATTATTTTTGAAATGCTATAAAATAATAATAATAATAATAAATAACATGTTTAATTATAATATTTATTGTATATAATTAGATTTTCAATACGTATCAGACATGTATATATGATACTTCCAACCCTGGTTACATGATACCTATTACAAAATGTAATAGGTAGGTGAGTATCATTTAAATATAAATAAATATAAATCTATACATATATCAGGTATACAATAAACAAATATATTACATAATATAGTAAATATATATTACCTAGGTAGTTATATCATATTATATTTTCATATCGATATGTTAGTGGTCAATGTTCACCAAGTATATTAAATATTTCAATATTTAAAAATTACAACATAAACGGTTTTGTTCCATTATTATTTAATTATAACTATATAGATACAAGTGTGTTTTATATAAAGTTACAATACAAATTATTACGAGATACATTTCAAAGTTTCCTGAAAATTACGTAACTGATTACAAGTTACAATAGTTGCAAATGTAACTTGGTTACGTAACTTTGATACGTGTAACTGATTACTGCTCCTGTCCAACCCTGTACACCCCGTATAATATAAGACCTTTTTTTCAATGCGGTAGATTGGTTTAATGATGTAATGTTCCTCCACTTTTCTATGTCCATATCGCAACTTCTTTCAATTCTTTATACGTTTATTCTTTATTCTATGTCCAACATAATTTTCTTCATATATATGAACTTCCTCTTCCTGGTTTGCGTTTGATTTTACCTTCAATTATAGATGGTATACGCATGTATTATTCCTTATGATGAGATGTCCTATATCCATTTTTTTCTTCTCTCCCCGATTGTCGTCCACATTGATCTCTTTTCATTAATTTATTATCCTGTACGATACACTTCTTCATTTGGCACTCGATCCGTCCAAGAGATTTTCAACATCCTCCGGCAACATCAATTATAGTAGGTATCGAATACTTTTATCATCATCTTTCCTTCTATCATCTATCGACATTGTTGTCCGGGATCAATAACTGCTACACTCCGTACCATTATTGTTTCTATCAGTGATTTTTCGACGTTTATACGTTTGTCGTATTTATGGGCAATATAAATCCTAACTTAACCTAAATGTAATATACACGCAGACATCGAATCAACTCGTATATACACGTCTGCATTTACAGTGTTCGCCGCCGCCGCCGCTGAATCCGCGATCCGGCGCAGGTATATAAATCTTCAGTCCGGCGATGGAGGTGGCGGACGGTCCGACATGCCTCCACGGCCTCGCTAAACGGATATCCATCACTGAGTGGGCGTGCTCTTTAGCCACCGCCACCATCGCCAGCACCACCTCAACAATGACCGGGATGGACGGGAAAACCCGTAGTAGATTTCCCACAAGACAGAAGGAATCTCGAATGTATATATATATATATATGTATATATGTGTGCGTGCGTATGTCGGAAGAAGCTGGTAAAATAGGAGACGGTTGAGGAGTAGGTGGCCGAACTCCTTTGATAACTAATTAAGAAGGTTTGGCTTCTGCCAAGACAAAAGGAGTAATTAGTTACCACCGTGCCGCGGCGGCAAGTTCCTTTGGGCGCAAGCTGGCTAAACAATATCTTTTCCGATGCCCCGAGGGCACCACCAACAGTCCAAATTAATAGCGCACATCGTAATTGCTTTTAATACAAACTGCCCGGTCGCCCGTTGGATCGACAAGACGCGCGGCCGAACAACCCGGTGGCGGCGGCGGCGGCGGTGGCCCAAAGCAATCAAACTTTATGTGTGTAAGACGCGGGTGCGCGCCGGACTTTTTGGATTTACGACCTGCACAGCTACGAATTACATTACATAGTTGATAAATATATATATATATATATTTGAAGACGGCGAGTGTATTATATATAATGAACGAGTACGTGAAAAATAAATCCGTTTTTACACCCTAAACAACACCACCACCGGTTCTACCCCTCGGCAAAAAAAAAACCACCGAACGCGCAATATTTTTTAAGAAATATAAAACTTTCTTTTTATTTTTTTTTTTTTCCGCCATCCGTCGTAATGGCTAATTCCGATGATTCGAACGCCGTCTTGTTCATTCTTGTCGCATTCCTACTGTACACGCTTCGTGTAGTATTCACCGCATTTTGTTTACCGCTGCGGTGAATTTCCGCATGAAGTATACGCGTGATCCCAAGTTTCGATCTCTTTTTCAAATTTAAAAACGAAACTGTTGCTGCCATTTAAGTGGCATAACGAATGAAATCGGTTTGATTTTGATTTCAATACGTTACGAGAACATATTATTACCTACTTTAAAATAGATTTAAAAGTATGGAAATGAGGAAGACTACGAGCATGTTGATGAAAAAGGAAGAACGCTGGATCGGGCTAACAGTGAAATGAGGAGAAAACGAAGTATATTCTAATCAGAAGACAAACCCATGATGCAAAATATTTGGATGTAGATAATTATAGGTCAGAAAGGATATTGAATTTCAAATATTTGAGAGTAAAAATTAATGAGAACGCCAATAGCCACGAGGAAATAACACTAAGATAACAAATTATATTTTAAACTAACATTCCTATTTAAGTTAAAGATTCTGTCGTGGAAGACAAAAATATACAAAGTACACAGTGCAACATGATAACATGGTAATCTTTTTTGAAATAAGCAGTACGTCGTTCATTTTTTTTTTTTTTTTTGTGGGCGATTATAAAATATATGGAAAGATACAATATTAGATAACATTTATGTATGTATGAAAGATGACGTACTTCTGAGATGATGACCATTTTCACGGATACCAGTTTGAAGTCTCTTCTTAAGCTTTAGCGTCCACTCGACTTAGAAAATTTAGATAGATTTCTTCAATTTTTTTATGAATTGTGGTCTTGAACCTTATGCCATGAATATTTGAGGTATCACCAAAGAAAAAAGTGGCAGATTCGGTGAACGAGGAGGTAAATTAATATTACCAAATTGTAAAATGACTCGATTTAGACGTAAGACGGATAGAACCATGAATATCGTTATCATTAAGATTTAGACCTTAAATCATATTTTAATCTAAAATTGTGTATAGTTTTTTAGGAATAATAATGAAATTAAAAAAACAAAAATAAACTGAAAAATAACTAAATCGTGATTTTGATTAAATATAATTAAAGTAGTTTTGAGAAAAAAAAACCAGTGACCATTTTAGATTTTGTCATTATTCAATATTGAGGTTATCGATCCTGGAAGCAGTTTTTATACCAAAATTACAATTAGTAACCGTATTTCAGGAAAATCCGTTACCAGTATCAAGCGCTCATTTTAGGTAGGTACTTACGAGGTACCTATGTTTTTGTAATTTTAATTATAATTTTATAAATTATAATTATAGAGATGTAATTAAAAAAATAAACTATACACTGATCTACATATAATATAATATAATATACACGTTTGAAATAATATATATTGTATATTATTTCAATTGTATATTGATAAATTAATTGATTTATTCTATAAATAATAATTATTATAATAGAACATTATAATTATATTATCTCACTTATATATTATATTTTAGGAAAAGTATGCATCATAAGACATTAATGTGAAAAAATAATATTCCATAGCCATGTCTCATGTTTGTGATTTTAAAACAATAATAAAGTTGCACGTTTTTAGTAGGTACAACTTTAATTTATATCTAAAAATGACTGCATTTAAGTACAGTATAATTACAATACAGTACTCGTATAGTTGCATGTTTGTATTGCCATTAACTCGCATTACTAAACGAATCGTAGATTTTATCCTAATCATACGCCAAAGTACCTATATTTATATAAGTCTATTTTTTTATTTGGAGAGTTTTAATTTATGCTGACAAGTAGAAATATTAATGTTTCCTTATTTTTTAATAAACAAGATAAATCAAATTTATATTAAAATTATACAAATGTTAATTGGTAAATAATTTTACTAAACAAATTAATGAAAATAAGATCAAAATGGCATACATTTTAAATGAATTTATTTTAGTTTGTTTAACTGAAAATGATTTCGAGTTAATTTGAACTAAATATTAAAGAATTATTAATTTAATAAACTAATTTAACAAATATAAGTATATAAGTATATATGTTCCTATGTATCAAATATTGTCTATATAAGATCCATTAATAAACAAAATTATTAATTTCCTTTAAATAATACGATTAAAGTTCTATTAACATAATTTAAAATATTAAACAATTCAAAATATAAAAATATTAGAACAAATATCTAGTTTATTTACTTAGATCAATAGGATATAGGAATCATTAATATTTATTTACAGGTATATAAAAGCTACTATTGAACCCAAGTTTTTTGTTTAATAAATTATATGAAACTATCAGCCCCTAAAATTGTGTGTAGTATGAAAAGTTCTATGTATAGTACGAAATTAGCAAGTATGTTAAGCCATTTCTACATAATATTATAATGTTGATGAGAAAAATAAAAAGATTATTCAATGAAAAAAATTTATGTGATACAAAAATTAGAATATTTCAGGGACTGGAAACTATATAACTTTTTTCTAGAGTTCAAATATAATCAAATTCGTTTAATAAATAATGGAATATATATTCAAAGAGTGAAATTATGACCTATATGTATTGAGCTTTCGTAAAATAATGATATTTTTATATTTTGTAGGTAGATGAAATATTTAAAAGGTTTATTTGCTTTCTTTATGTGTTACAATGTGTATACCTAGTAGATTTTAGCATTTCGGTTACTCCCCAATTTCTGCCCACTCAGAACGCCTTTATTAATTTTTGTTTCAATTACAGGCCGCGGAGTCATCCGGTCGGTATTCAATTACGCTATGGAAATTTGTTACATATAATGTAATATGTATATATATTAACAAGTGTTTCACGTGTTCTGTCCGCATAACTTTCAGGGCCGACAACGAAAAAAAGCTACTTATTTGTGTTTTAACGAGCAAATATCATGTTCGAAAACAGTAGACACGATCGAACGTGATTCGGTCAAAACAGCAGTATGTATCGAAATATTTGTTCAGTGGTTCTCAAAAAGACATTCTATTAAATATCTGAAATACAATAAATACTTAGTACAGTAATAATAATTTTTAATATAAAATAATAATATGTCAAACATATAGTTTATAGCATATATTATATTATTATTTAACATGTATTTTTAAATTTAAATATATACTTAATCAGTATAAAACGAGTATATACAATATACATACTCGGACTTTATAACAATATTTCACTGTATAAATGTGTATAAATACTAATCAAATTTTTCTATATTACGTAAATAAATATTTAATTATTAGCCTATATAGTTAGGAATATTATATATTTGTATACCTTTTTTATAATTTATTCATATTTTATAAACAATATACAAAACTTTAATTAATAAAATAGTAAATACCAATTACCCCTCCCATAAAACGTTAATTTTTGTAACGGTGAGAACAGTCCCATTGATTCAAAGTTCGCAAATGTTTAATTATATCAAAATCAGTGGATTGAAAATGTATATAAATTTCAAAAAATATTTTTATTACAGTATGGTTTAAAATTTATAGTGGTATATTTAAGTGTGTTGTAGATACCGAATGTTTCGTTTTGTTTTTTTTTAACACGAAAATCAAAAAACAATTAAAAAAATAATACACTTATTGGGTGGGTCTTGAAGAGAATGAAATTATTAAAATCCAAAATATTGTGTATTTTTCAGATAGCAGAACATTTAGACTTTAGAAGACGGTTTAAAAAAAATCTAAACTAATAATATATTTTATAAACAAAATTGACAAACCCGCCCCCCCCCCCGTGAAAACTAAGACGTGTTTTTTTTTTAAACCATGTAAGAATATCCATCATATCCTCGTATAGTGTTCATGCCTCTGTTAAAAATTACATTACATATCAAAACGTTAAATAATTGTAATATATTATTATTTCTACTATATACACTATACTCTCCGTATTTTGCACTTTGCTGTCCAAACGGTATAAAATTATCGAATTTTAGCAACTCCTGACCAACGGTCGTTGACATAGGGGCGGGCCAGCGATATACATAGGTACTTGTACTTATACACTTAACCCGAAAGGCAATTGGTGTATTGAATCGTAGGGTTGTGGAATAAATAAAAAATAAATAAATACAAAAAGAGGGGGTTACGATGACCGGCGATGTAGATAAGCTCGCAGTTAATTTATACGAATTTCGCATGTGAGGAGGTCACGTGATCGAAACTAAGCTAGGACTATAATAGAAAAATATTACGAAACGATATATTTCATGCACGGTCGTTTCGTCGAGTTCGTTTTGCATATAAATAGGTCGGAAAATGATCGTCGAATTCAAATTTTTACATTTTTGACATGTACACGCCCCCTTTCCCATAAGTAGGATACAAGTGTCTTGTATTACAATACACGGTCATTGTCTGAAAGTTTTATATTTTTTTCCAACAAAAAAAAAAAAAAAAAACACGAGAAAATGTATCGCCATCAGCGGCGGAACGCTTCCGGTTTTATTCATGTGTATGCTGCAAAATGCGCGCGGTGGTATATATTCAAGACAAACGATATTAGCATTATGTGTTTGTAAGCTTTGACATTTCTTTTCTCGTGTCTCCGGTCTTTCCCTACCCCTTGCCCGTGTGTATATATTTTTTTTTTTTTTTTTTATTGTAGAAAAACGTTTTCCCGCTTTCCCTTTGACAGGGCGAAACATTTGATGGATATCAAATCCTGTACAGAACGAGACTATGACGTCTAATCATATATATATGTATACAAGTATGCATTACATATAGCATACGTAACGATTACTAAACCCCCCTCACTATCATTTTGTTTCCGCCTCGTTTTCCCAGAGCATTACGATTTCGACGTGGTTTCTTTTCCAGTTGTATATTATAATAAATATATTATATACACATACACACGTATACTTAAGTGAGAATTTCAATGGGAATCCTTTGCCGCGGCATATTCGAAAAATCGTTTTTATAGTTGGTACACCTATTGAACGCTAAACAGAAAAAAAAAATGCACACTCTTATATTGCACTAAAAAAAAAAGTCACTATTAAACATGTAAAGAATGTAAAGTAGTGGATATTTGACGTGAAACTACTTGTATTTTTGTTTTGCTCACGAAAACTTATGCTTATGAGTTATGACTATATTCGGTAAACTTAATCTAGATAAAAAAAAATAAAAAAATTTCCCCTAAATCCATATAAACTGTAGCTGGTATATTTGTATATTATATTACCGGTAATTTCAATAATGCTGTACTGGTTCGATTTTGTATGCATCCAGCAAAATCCTAATAATATTTTTACCAAATACGTTTCATAAATTCACGGGGAAAGTAAGCACCTACAGATTATACATTACAAAAATGTATCTATACATGTATTATGTTAATGATAATTTGTAAATATATCTACATATAAATTACACATGCATTATATTACATAGTTGAGTAATCTTACTTATTGTAGTTATATTTAATTTTATGTAATCATAAATTACTCGTTTAACGGGGACTTATAGCGTGTCCGTTACTCGTAGAGTATCAGAATGTGTATTTTTTTCTAGCTTGTATTGTTGGTTTCTTCAAATTTTATTATTATTATTATTATTGTTACCGACTATTTATTTTTATTTTTAATTTATTCATATAGGTACACGTATATTTTTATTTTATTTTTATAGTCTAATTCGAGTATGTAATTATTTTATCCGCCTGAAATATCCGCCCACATACAGTTTTCAGCCGAATGAGTTGAACTTCTAAGGTGTTGCCGTTAAACATGCAAGTTATAGACTCGATTTAGAGCCAACTATAAGTGGTGGTGTGAAGGTGTATTATACATCAGACCATTTATAACCACACGCGTGTGGGTTATGAAATCATCCGAATCGATTGATAAAGTTTAGGGGACCCTATCACATATATACATATTATACGTTATACACATGTACACATAATCGGTATATTATTTCGGATGAAAGGTTCTTCCGCCGTGCGCATTTGATCACATCGAGCCCATAAATTTCCAATGTCTATCCTCCCCCTACATCTCCCGATCAACACCCTATCTATTTTGGACAAGGTAGTTGGTGGCAAAAACGTCCGATAGCTTCAGTAAACCCGCGGTATACGCTACCTATACTTTTGACAATCCCCGTGTGTCTTACCCATATAGAGCGGAAGGGAGGGTAAATGTTTGAATACAAAACTTGGCCCAAGTGTGCGTTTAAGAGCCCTTTTCTCCATTAAACCCGAACACATCGATGTCTACATCTGTACGTAAATCAACTAGGACGTCTATAGATTTAACCTGTTAAAGACGCTCGTTTCCCCGCCCTACCATTCCAGCCAGAGCCAGTCTTAATAATGAACGTGCGTTTTCAGGTTTTAATGCTTTATCCAGTTTTTAATCACTATACGTATATGCAAATGATCATGTTCGATACATGAGACAATTATTGTTTACAACTAAAAATGTGTTATAATATTATAATAGGGTATAGCTATTTATATGATTATATATACTTACGAAAACAATATCAGCTGTGCCATTAATATTATATATTATATACCTAGTATCATAGTACATAATATATTACATGTATAACATATTATAATCGTGGCGTAATAATACTATATACTAGGTACTATAAAAATGTATTTAAATAACATCAGACATCTATACATAATTCCGAGAGTTTGTATGTTTGTCAGACTTTAAGAGGATTCTACACGCTCGTCACTTAAGGGGGTTTGGGTAGGCAATTTAAGGATGTTTTTAGAAAAATGAAAACTCTCACGATTGAAGAATACTTAAATACATTTCAGAAGTAATTAAAAAATATTCTTATATCAGTAACATATTTTTATTCTAAAGTATTATAAATAATAATTATTGAAAACGAGGCAAAACGTCAATAGATGTCACACTCAAAATGGGTTGCTCTTACAAGGTGTTACTTTCAAAAGGCGTTGCACTGAAATCAGATTATAGGTAAGTAATTAATAAAATACGTGTAAATAAAGTTGCCTTGCTCAAAGTTTACACCAATTATTTACTATATATTAATATATTATTATACATTAGTAAAGGATATGATAACCAAATTGTCAAAAATGAGATTGTGTAATTTTAGCATTTTCCATTCACATTTATAATATTTATATGATTAATTCATGTTTAGTAGGTACTTCAAAATTCAATTTTAAAAGTCGTTTACTGCGCGTTACCCTATAATAATATATAACAGGGTATCAAAACAAACAAAATATCGATTTCTCAACAATATGCTTTTTATAGTTACTGAATTTTCCAATAGGAGCACAGTATAGAAGTGCTTAATTAGATATCGTGCTGATTACTAATATCATAAAACATAAGTTCTAGAATGTAATATATTGCATAAAACAAATATCTGAAAAAAATTCAACCTGGAGTTATCGTGGACACGTTCCTGCATATAGATACGAACACATCATACTCACTTTACTTATTATTCACTTAGCTTTAGATTTAAATGCCTATTTTGAGATTATAAAACTATGAAAATATTGTGGTTTTGAAGCCGATACTCTTATATCCAATATTATTTAAACTCGTATTATAAAGAGTAGAGTGCAGGTACGGTGTTTGATTTATTCAGCATTTATATAGAACTAAATAAAATCAAAAATATTCAATAGGGGGCATTTGACCTTATGCCCCTCTGAATTCACCACTGCCAATACTATTACTGCAATATATAGTATATAATATTATACGCTCTGTACGTTGGACAGTTCTTTAAATTAATAAGAATCTAAGGATGTATAGTATAATATACACAGCAGAGTGGTATATACAGCTGTGTCCAATGTAAACAAGAAACCGATTTAGTGTGTAGTGAAATTTTAATCGAGCTCCAGCCATTATGTGATGAATGGTGCCCGCGGTGTGCATCGCCATCGTATACCCCTTCGGTTCTCTAGTATACAATATATTGCTGCAAGTATAAAATATGTTTGTACAACGTTCGAGAGGGGGTGAAGCAACATATATTTTGAATTATTAAGGCAACAAAAAATTGTTTCGAAGATAATAGACTCGAGGAACGAAATTGAAAAAAAAAAAAGCTTCCCATATAATATGCTTCGCGTATTGAACAACGATCAAAGTGTTGTTAAATTATTAATACGAACCACCGACGATAGGTTTACATGTATATATACTCACACACACACAAACATACACAAAGTATATAATATATATATATATATATATACACACAAACACATATTATATCATTGCTTTCCCTTCTTTATAACAACTTATCCTGGATGTATGCACGCGTTTTTTATTCCTCCTCGTGGTATTCGCTTCTGTATAGTGTCGTTTCAATAAGAACACGTGGTTATCCTTTATAAAAACGATTGCTGCAGTGTTTGCCAACTTTTTTGTTCACCTACCATACTACCAAACGTACGTTATTCGTTTCCCGTAAATTGGACAATTTGAAAGATTGAATACTCTATATAATATATATATATATATATTATATACGAGTTTATCTCCCAAGCCTCACCTAATATGCATATATATAACCAAGAATATACTGGGGATATTTCGAAATTATACACACATCATATCATATTCAACGAGTATAAAGTATTCTATAACCGCAGGAAAGTTATACAATATACATATATGATGACTTTGTGTACAACTATTCGTATAAATATTGATAAAGATTGCAGTTCGTATATACAATATGATATATTATTATAGAATTTTCCATATATTTTACAATATAATATGTATATTGGTACAGAGACGACGCTGCGGGAGTGTAAGAGCGGGGGAATAAGCCCCCCTTCAAAAAAAAATTCCTGCTCCCTCAATTTTCAGTAAAATTTTATACAATTGACATTGGGAAAGAAGAATTGGTATGATTATTATATTTTAATTGAAGATTCGGCATTTTTTCATAGAATATTGTAATACGCGAGTCGACTGCTATATAGACGCCCGTTAAACATTATTTTCCTATTTGTATAAATTAATAAAAAAATTCAGCATTTCCAATTAAATTTTTGAAGAAATTGTATAAAATATTAAATGACAATAGTAGAAAAAGTACGATAGATTTGGCTATATTTGGCGAACATCTTTCCTGGCTAAACATGAAGTCGATGCTTAATTTGGTTGAAACTTTTAGGCGTATTAACAATAAAAAAAAAAGTGTTTTTTAATATCTTTACTTAAACATATTTTTAAAAATAATTAATTTAGTGCATTATCAATGAGGTTGTTAATTGGTAAGTAACTTATAATTCTTGACTAAAAAAAATATATATTTTAAATTTTCATATTATTTAATACCTAGTTTGTATATACCTGCTATAATCATTTTTTTTATTAATATCGAAATTATAATTTATATTTTTAAATCTTAAAATATAATAAGTATATGTATACATAGATAGGTATATGTGTTTTGTAATATGTATCTGTAATTTATATTATATATTCTACTTATAATTAAGACATATTTTAAAATTTCCTGCGAAATCAAGAAACATGAATATTTTTTTATTATATAATTTATATTGCCATATTTCAATAGACCATATGTCATAGCAAATAGCATTCGTATTCATATATTTTAATTTTTATAAATGGTCAATATTTTTGATTATATACTTATTCTATATATAAATTGTTTCTGTTTTTGTTTCTATCTATTATATTTATATTGAATAATAAAGTTATTCATTGAACTAATTTTTAAATATTTAATACTATAATGGGGATTATAAATATATGAAATTCATCAATATTCAACATTATTATCAAACTTCACCTGTTAGCGAAATCATGTTTTTCAATTTCCATGATCAATGTTTTCGCCTTATTATATTCTACTTCATAGGCAAATTTTTTAAATCTTTACTGTTTTCAAGCCATAAGCCATCGTATGTAGATAATTTATTCGATATATTCGTATAATATTAATTTATTATTACTATAATTTATTGATATACGTGGTAATTGTAAAATTAACAAAATAATTGTATTCATTACAATGTGTGACAATGTATTTACTGATTACTTCCTTCCATAACTATAGATTTTTTTTTAAATGTTACTAAAATCCGTCATAAAGATTAGAGAATACGCAGATATGCAACATTTGATGTCAATCGATTGAATATTTTACGGATTTCTATTGAGAAGGCCACACTTCCGTATTTCTACGCGTGAAATATGATTCGGAAGATGCACGTTTCTAGAAAACTGAATTATTTTAACGTACAACTACTTCTATAAAGAATTAAAAAGCATAAGATTATCTAAATATTTATATGAGTGATTTTCAATAAAGTTATCATTAGTCGAGTTATACAATTTTTTTAAATAGAAAGTTCAAAGTTTTATAATTCGATTTCTGTAATTTTATTGAAATTTATTAGAAATTTGGATTATTTAACCATTTTTAAAATGATTTAAAGGTTTAAATTTAAATTTAGAATTAAACGCTAAAATTATTAAATTTCTCAAAAAACGCGATGTGCAATATACAATATACAGTGGCGACTCGTGGGTTTTGAAAGTGGGAGGGCGATTACAAACTATTAATTTTTGAAAAGCATAGAATACAATAATAATAATAATGTATTAATTTAAAATGTATTTATTATACCAAAATTCATATCATATAAAAACAAAAAAAAACAAAATATAAATATACGTTTTACAAAAACCGAAAATTACAAAATAATAAAACTTTTACGTTGTATATACACAAAATTTAAGCGTTTATCTTTCATTAAACAAGTCTTCCAAATTGTTTTATTTCAATTTTCTGTGAATATAATACTGTATTTTTATCTACTACATTATAATAATATAATGTACACCAATAACAAAAGAATAAATTAAATAAATAATAAAGAAATATAGAAATTATAGAAATGATGTGCATGCGTCAAGAACACAAACACAGTAAGTACATATTTAACTTATTCTGTATTGTTCCGCAGCCCACGTGCATGTCGGGCGTTTGTTCGTATCACTCCGGCAGCCGCCTTATTACCTATAATGTTTTGATTCTATAGTTAGTATAGTATATACTAAAGAGAGGAAAGATTCCTCCCAATTTTTCAAAAACACTGAGATAATTGCTGTCTGTCAACCAGGAAAGCCTATAAAGAACTCCCTCAATGCTATCGTCCCATAGTTCTACTCAGTGTCACTTACAAACTTCTAGAAAGACTTACATACAATCGAATAAGCCCAATTATAGATCAGCAAATCCTTGTAGAGCCAGCTGGTTTCAGACTAAACCATAGTTGTACTGACCAGATAGCAGCTTTGACTACCTACTAATATATATTATATAAAAAATAATTTTGAATTTTCTTTCTTTTATTAGGTAACGGTTTGTATTTTGTATAAATATCCTGTCTATCCTGTCAACATTTTCTGGATGAGCCCTGAAGGTACCTAGCCTTATTAAAAAAAAAATGCGATTCCTTCGGGTGTATGTACCGGACTTACCACTATATGTGAGACCGTTTTGTGTAATGAGCTCGTACACCCCTACTCACTCTCAGCCACAGTTCTTAATTCGCGGGGTGGTCATGTGTATGTTTTTCCAGTACGTGACATGAATTTCACCTGCTGCTAAGCTTTCCTTTTATAATTTATTTACCGCAACTCCCTACGTCAACCAACAGTTATATAATGTGGAGAAACAAGATTCGTTGCCTAGAACGAAAACAATATTGTGTATAACATCTATTCAACTGATCGTCACACACATTCGTAAAAACCTAAACTTTCTGCTAGGGGAAATAAATTCAATTACAATATTTTAGAAAATATATATTAAGTACCCACAATGTATATATATATAGTATATATACCTATATATACCTATGGCTGTATAATAATATATATTATTATATTATACACTGACTGTATTTGAACCTAATACATAACATATAAACGTATGCTTAGATTATTTCACTTTTATATTTACAACAAGAAGTATCATATTTAGGTACATTATTAACATAAAATATTATATTGTACCTCCAAAATACATGTAAATAGGTAAGTGCACCTTTATATATCGCTAAAAACCTTGATGAAGTCTAATACCTATACAGAGCATAGATGAATATTTTACTTGCGAAATAGCGTTCCCATTTGGGACTGGCGTATATAGGTACTTTTGAAGAAACTTCGGTAACATAATATATATATATATACCATATTATAAACCTTTAAGTCATACACTTTAAATGTTAAATCATATTATTAAAATGAAACTTACACGAACAAAAATATACAATTTTAGAAAAAAATATTTTACCTATAAATAATGTCCATAATATATATTTTGTAAATAAATAAAATGTGTTGAACAAATAATTGAATATTTAAAATTTACATTGCCGTTTTAATTTATTCATATGATTATTGCAGAAAATATATTATATTGATTTTCATAATAATACAATGTAAATTGTATGTAATTTACCTATAATATTTGGTTGACTACTGTAAAATAAAGTGCAGAATATTAAATGTTGTTAAGATGATTTTAATATCACTTTAAATTCATTGATTATATTTCCATCCAATGAGAACACCTTATCACAATTCAATGCAAACACACCTTTTTTATCGATTATAATTTTTAGCATTTTAAAATTGATTATTTTTGTACTTTTTATATGTATATATATTAATAATAATTATTGATATACTAATATTCAAATTTCAATAAGTTTCTATTGACTTATGAGTAGTCAAATTTCAAAAGCCATTTTTATGTAAAAAAAAAAAAAAAAAATGACTGAATAGGAACAGTTGATTATTTTAAGAAAAATAGTAATTTATTATTTGTATAGTTATTAAAAATCTAAAATGCATCAAGAATAATAATAGGTATTGTTAATTAAATATGGTTTGATAAGTTAATAAAAAATGTTATTACCTATTTACCTAAGGGATTCTAATATTCTATATAGGCTATTTTAAATAATTTTTAAGAAAATTGAAACACATAAAACTCTAAAATAGAATAATAATTTGCATTTTATATTGTACCTACCTATATACATAAAAAGCTAAGATATGTGGGGGGAGTGTGTCAGAGTTGATGACCTTTAGAATTTTATAAAAAATCCTCCGAAAAAAGTTAATAATAAGCAAATAAAAAGGGGTTATCAATTTTTTCACAAATTTAGTGATTGAATCCTGCAGGACCTTAAGAATGTACCAACTAATTGCAGGCTAACTTAACGTTCACAATTTATTTCTCGGAAAAAGGTAATTAACAAAAAATCAAAGTCATCAACCCAACCTTGTACACGTATATTTTACAAGTTATTTCGAAAATATCAACTTTCAACATGGGGAAAAAAAAATTAAAATATAATACAATATACTTTAAATTCCGCGCCCATTTTTATACAAAAATATGTGAACGTACGTTCACATATTATCGCCCTACATCGTATATCGTCTTATGTGGTAGCACTGTGCAATGGCTTATCTTCAGCCCGGATAACTGTGTACATGAGATAAACAGATAAATTGTTTTTTCCGTTTATATTTTTTTTCGAACTTCGTTCATCAAAATATTTTTAATTATTCAAATTTTTTACACGTTCATTTATAAAATGCCTTCTATTACAGACATATTAAACCTAAATCAATTAAATATGTTCCAAACATTAAGAAAAGTATTAGAAACTAATGGAGCAAATATTGTCCACAATCTATTGGCTTACAAAGATCAAATGTTATATGCATGGAACCCCGAAGAATGCTGTTTATATTCCCTACTGTTATCTACAGCTCACGAAGAACATCCTCTATATCAAGTAAGAAAATATTTGAATAATATGACAAAATTAATGTAAGTGATTATATATTATATTGTATATAAAACTGAAGTCATAAAAGAGTAGAGGGTTTTTGTTATTATAACCTCATAACCTGGTGACCAAAAATAAAAAAAATTCGTTCTGAATAATGTAGGTATCCAACTCATATAAACTAAAATTTACAAACACAAAATCTGTTTATCTACATCATACGATATATATTATATATGATATAGTGTGATGGTGATTATATATATCCTACCGTGTTTATGGAATAATATCAAAAAGTAGCCTAACCCTCCACTATAGCTTTATAGCCATGATCATATAATATGCATTGTTTCAACTCTCACTTTATTATTTCCTAATTTCTATTAAATATAGGTTTATAACTACTATGATGTGTGTTGACTTATACAATTGTACAACTATCACATTTAGCAAGAATAGATATAATATAGGTACCTATAATCCAACTAATGTTAGATAGGAACTCCTGATCTATGGTAAATAATTACAATTTAAAATAGGTAGGTACCTATAGGGAGTATTATATATAATCTAATGTATTACCATATAGGTACCTAATATTTATTTATTTTTCTTTTATTTAAATATACCTTAGAAGATATGAGTATAACATTATTACCTCGATTATAACTGATCAGTTATATAGTTACTATTAGGTAGGTAGGTAGGTAGGTACATTTGAATCTATATATATATTTTATTAAATTTGATCTATTTTTCAATTAGGTTCTTTTGAGGGTACTTTTTACTAAGAAATACCATTGTGAAATTGTAAACATAATATTTTTAAAACAAAATTTATTGTTAGTTAAATAATACCTATTGTTTACTTATAAATTAGAATAGAATTTATATTTTAGGTAGGTACCTATAACAAACTAGATAAATAAACAAATCCCTGAGTCATGAACGGGTCACAATTACCATCTCCATAAAATCTTGATTTCTAGTAGATATGTCTGCATATAATAATATTCATAAATATAATTTATACCACATTAGGTAGTAAGAGAGGGTATCATTGGTAGAGATTTGCTCCCATCATACAAAAATTAGTTCATATCACTGTATATAATTTTTGCAATAGGTACAAATACATATTATTACAAAGAATTATCTAATAGGTACCTATATACAAGTATTGTTTTAAATTTTAATTGAAAAATTTCAAATACCAAATTATGTAAAATTGCTTGTACATCTATGAACACTTATCCGAACATTTAGGTATCTATATTTCATTGTTAATCTGACAGACACAAATATAAATGATACCTAATTAAACTGAATAGTATATTAATTATTGTCCTTTATTAATTAATATAATAACAACTAACATTATTTAGGTATTTATTTATTATTTTTATAGATACTGTTTTCAGATTTACAATATAATATAATATATTATATTAGATATCTATATTATAACACATAGATTTTAATTTAATAAAAATTGGGATATTTTATAAATTATACTGTAAAATATAGATACCTATATTATTGAAAGTTGAGAGTTAAATAAAAAAAAGTACCTGCATATTTATCAAGAATTATTATTTATTTAACTATTTATTTGAATCAATAAATCAAAAATGTAAGCAAATTCTTCTACAATGTAAAAATGAATACTTAAATACAGTATAAAATTAACATGATGATGTATTTCTGATGAAATCTTTTTATAGGTACATACATTCATTCTAGGGTGGGCAAAATTAATGTACATGATGAAACTTTTATTCTAGGTTAAATACCTACCTATATTATTTTTCAACTACATAAGTTGTTAAGTTAGGTAGACGTAGACAATAAATATAGTTATATCTCAGATAACATGAATGAAAGTAATCTATGGTTATATCATATATTTTATAATCAATGATAATACATTTACAGTTGTTAATATTTAATAATTAATAATGAAGAATAAATAGAACTGTACACAACACCTACATTTACATTTTCCTTCAATCTAATAAACAACATACAGATTATATACTTATGACTTACGTTCTGTAGAATCGATACAGATTTGTAAATTCTTTTAATTATAATAATTTAATTTAACCATAATATAATTAAATTTTAACAAAATTATCTATCATTTTTTTAATTTTTTTTTTTTTGGTGATTCATTTTTAATGCCTGAAGAAGATGATCCATCATCTCGAATTTTTTGTTTTCTTTTTATCATCCCTAACCTAATATACATCAATATGCTTACCTCAAAAATTGAGTTAATTTTTGTATTTATGAATATTAGATTTTGAGTGCTCACTGAAAAGTTTCATACCTAGTAATGTTTATTTATTTATTTTTTAAATAACCTCGGAAATAACTTATTGAGTAGGATTTGAGTATGTAAGGGTTTGGGAATACAACACTTTTTTGATACCTAACAAATTTGTTCTCAGTGGTACTTTCCTGAAATCATTTTTTGATTTTATCAGTATTTTTCTTAAGTTTTTTAAGCCTAAAGAAAATCTACATTTTCTCTCTCTCTCTTTATAGTTTCAATCTGAAAATTGATTTGCAGCCAATTAACACTCTTCTCTAGTGTCTGCTTTTTTTTTTTATCTATTAAGTACTATTTAATGTATAAGTTATCACTATTTTATGAAAATACAAATCGTAATATCAATATTATTAACTGATTATACCACAGAATATATTCTTTTTAATATATTCTGTGATTATACTAAATAAATAAAACATAGATAATATAGAATAAACAGGAAGATGGCCGCCACGTTTTTGTGTGATAAATATCTTTACTGTGTTAATTTTTATTAGTGTCTGTGATTTAGTTATAGTTATGACTTATGTGTATTACATTGGACTCTGCTCAAAATTATTATATTGAATATAATGATTTATCATTATTTTAAAATGTAATATATCTACTACTAGTATAAGAACTAGTATTCTACCCGATAATATCCCACCCCTACTTTTTATTTTTCATTTAATTTGTAATAGGTAACACAGAAGATAACATTATACCTTATAATATTAATACCATATTTTTATGAATAAATTTAATTTTGTATAAAAAGAATAGTTACACTTTTGGTGAATATAATATTATATACCTATAGGTAAACATAGTATACATAAAAAATAATTTAAACAATAAATGTATAAATTATTTTTACTTTTATTATTTTCTTTTTTCTATCATTATAATATATAAAGCTAAGTGTATGTGTCGAGGTATGTGTGTTCTTCTTAGTCACCGAAACCATTTGATTGCTCTTAGAAACATGTTAAATCTTTAGCATCTAGAATCTATATTAAAACCCTGAGTCCCTGACAATATTTAAAACCTATTTGTTTCCCATTTTTGCCACATATCTAAGTTTTACAACAAAAAAACTGCATTTTTGTAAAAAAATTTAAAAAATGTCGATTTTCTTATTATCTACATCTACTTACAAACAAAGCTATGAATATTTAGTTGAATTAGTTATTATTTATTAGTATAAATAATACCTGATACTTCTATAATTTAAAAATTTAAATATATATTTATCAAAACAATTTTGTGTACAATAGGCAATTTAAAAAAAAAAATAGTCATTAGGAGGTGAAACATTTCGCTCATTGTATAGGATAGGATACTGGTGGTGAATAAATTGAGTTCAAAAGCAATGATAATTCATTTATTTAGATAAAACTGATATAAACTAAGTGGAGTTCGGTGTTAAATTGATACATCAATTGTATTGTCAAAAAAAAAATGTATAACATAATACATAATACACACACACACATATATATATAATGGTAAAATAAAGAAACTATAAAATAAAGATTAATAATGAAACAAAAATATATTTTTATTTTTAATTAATTGTGTATTAGTAAAACTTAATACCTACTTAAAACGATAAATATGTGAATAGGTAATTAGACAAGTACTAAATATCTACTCAATTAAACTATTATTATTTTTTAAGATTTGTTTACTCAAATTTTTATATAATAGAAATTTTACATTTTACATTTTCAATACAACTTTGATACTAAAAATCACACATACATATTTTTCAAAGGGAATAATAATATAGATAGATAAACCATTATAACTTCAGTTAAAAATAACAAATGATACTGCAAAATAATTTAATGGAAAAAAATTATTTGATTATATGGTATAATTTTAAACGATTAATTTCATTGTTATCCTCATAGACATATTATAAACAAATGAACTGCTTTCTCAGCATCACCCAATATAGTTAATATAAGTTAGGACCGTTATAGAACAACTGATGCTTTTCTTTATTAATCCCCGGTGGAAAAATATTTTTATCAATTTAATTACACTAATATAGGTATTTAATAGGTAGTTTACATTTAGTATTTTGTTTGTTTCTTATGATAAAAATTAGTAGAGAACATTTTGTTCTACTATTTTATTTTATTGGCTTTCAAAGTTTGATTCATGGAACTTTAGAACTGTTTGAATAACCTTTAATTGTACACATAGACCTAAGCTGGGATAAGTAAGTAATAAACTAATATTGAATCTGTTAGGACCTATTTAAAATATTAAATTCAAAAAACAATTCAGAGCGAAGTTGGTAATATTATTTTCTGATTTATACCTAATAATGTTCCATTATTTTCAGTAGTTTTATTTTTTCCCAATTTTTTTTATGAATTACATACTGAAAAATAAAATTCAATTTTATCACTTCAATATTATTTTACAGTAAACATTTGGTGCAAATTTTAAATATCTGGTACCTATTAATTTTTTCCAATTTATAACAATAATTTTGAGTCGATAGATATAGTTTTAAATTACACTTACATATTCCTTTAAATTTCCTCTACATTATTGTAAAACTAAGTGATTTCTCCCTCCACTCAGAATCTATAATTTTATTGACTAATAGGTACGTTTTGTAATTCTTATAAGTTTAAAATTTCATTAATTTTTATAAATCGTTTTCAGTCTTTTAAGTTGCTTATTTTGCATACCTATATACATACCTCCTAATTTAAAAGTTGTTTATTTATATATTTACTGTATTTACACATTTCATGTTTGTATATAGAATTTCAATATATTATGTTTCTTTATCTTGATACTTATATATAAAGATTATAAAGATAATACCACAGAACAACAATAATAATAATACAAAACTCAGAGAAATTTTCACGTTGTGCAAGAATTTTTTTTGGGGAGGGAGGGGATATTGAAAAATTGCTTTTGCCCCTCCCATAAAAAAGTCACAATTTACGTTTATGATTTTACACCAGTTGACCATTTTGAAAAATAATGAATGTATAAAGTAGGTATAAAATTAAACCCAATTAATAATTAAATGCTAAACACAATCGTAATATGTTTTAATAAATGTATAATTATAACAATGCCAAAATATTTAATATCTATTTTATTTACATTTATTTTTCGTGGATAAAATTGTTCATATATATTCAAATGTATACTTACATTTATTGATTTTTTCATTCTTGATTCATGTATGGAATACACAATTATATACCACAGACTATAGAGGACTGGAAACGTTCAGATGGACCGGTGATGGGAGTTGTCCACGAAATGTTATGATAGTACGGGGTACAGGATAAAATTGAATTTTAATTCCCCTATTTCATATTACTATCACATAGCACTAATATTCTATCGTAATGTAAATACCTACTAAAAATAATAGTTAGCAAATCCAATTTTACCTCCGTACCCTGAGTTTTGTATAACATTTTAACACCTTATCATCGTTTCCAACCCTGTTAGTTCTTTTATATTCTATCTTATATTATATACTATCAAAGTGCAGTCCATTTGTATATATGCCTTACCAATTTCCATTACTTATTTTTATGTGTATAATATACTCATTTACGCATTTTTTTTTTTTTTTTTTTTTCGGAATAGTGAGGGAACAGCCGATTTTTTTGCTTTCCCATTTTAGTTTTCCATTGCACGTTTATTGAAAAATGACCTCTTCTAAGTACCATCCTGATCACATTTGCTACCGGAAAATAGGTACACTCGTAACGATTGGATCAAGGTCGAAAAGTTTCCAAAAAAAAAATTAATCATTGTATCTAATGATACTGCGTTCGGAAACTAAAATTTTAAAAGTGTAAAACCCAAGACATTCAATCGTAAGTCAGTCGCCATCAAGTCAAATACAGTAAAATGGAAGTTTACACGTGTAAATAATATGTTTCATTTTCTGAAGACGGTAATTTTTCATACACTCGATACGGTCGAAACCTTCGTTGTACCCACTCGATTCGATAAAATTAATAATTTCGCGAGACTTGAAATAATTATGAGCCTGAAATAAACACGGGTAATTGTGGATTTGTAAAATTATCAACAATCACCTTGTCGGTAAGAAAAGCCGGGAAAAACTTTGAAGAGCAAATGTTCTGCAACATATCCCCGCGCAGCCGACATTGGCGTAGTGGCGCGTATATATATATATATATCTACGTTTAGTAGCAATATAATAATAATAATAATAATAATATCCATTAATTTGCGAATTTGCAGCGCCGGTCGTTCCGCCCGCCATCCGGCCCGGCGGTGGTGTTATAGCGGCGGGGCGGCGGTAGCGTCGTTCTTCGCGAAAGTACCATTTGGCGTTGATTCCTCCGCCGTTTTTCCTCGGTTTCCGTTTAGCGGCCATAAATCGGCATGAAATATAAGTTCCTATTCGGAATCGCGCAATATAAACACGAGCCCCGTTAACACAAACGCGAGAACGGCGGGACGGCTATGCTCGTCTTTACGCGCCCTCTCCCCCCGGTCTCCCGGTGCGTGCCACCGCTCCGCCGGGGCCGAGGGGTTTTTGCTTAACAATTATCATAAATATAAACAGGCCCGAACTTCCCTCGGCGACAACTACTACCGCAGTATCACACCGCCACCGCTGCTACTCGAACGAACGACGACGACCAAAGACGCGCGGTTTATCTTTTGAGGCCATTGTTGAGTTTATATGTGTGTGTGTGTTTGAGCGGAGCGCGTAGGAAAAATGGAATAATAAATTGCCATTATCGTTCCCGATTGTTCCTTATATTATATTATGTGTAATTATGTATATAAGTCCGCGGCCGCGCGGGTGTTTCTTCTTAGCGTCTCTCATCCTTTTCCTTTTCCTGTCGTCGTCGTCGTCGTTGTTGTCGTTGTCGTGTTTTTGGGGTAAACCGCTAGTGTGGAGCACAGTGTCGCAGGGAAACGTCTTCGTCCGGCCGTTGAATTATCGTTTATTACAATCCTCTTCTTATTATTCGGCGGCCGTGGTTACTACTCTCCATCCACTCCTACATTGGCATCCTCTCAACCGACTCTCACGCACGAAAAACGGCTCTATTAATGCTAATATACCACCGCGGTAACGGGGTTGCTTCGCTACACAATGGTATTTTGCGAAAATGTCACCCCCTCCCCCGACAACAATTGTTCCTTTAGATCCTCACCCATCGCGCGTTTCCCGACGATTCTGTGTTTCCGACTCGAGTACTAATATCGTTTATGTTTTAACATTCGTTTATTTAAGTCTTGCACAATTCGACGTACGTAAATTTTAATAATTATTTAAATCGATTTTACCTTGTATTATTATTATGTACTTTTAATATAAAGTGCTATTATATGAAATTTATTATCACCTTTTAACGTTGGTATGTAAACCCCAATGACGGTTTTTGAACACTTTACTGGACTGGGGGTTTTCCGTTT
Source organism: Pemphigus obesinymphae (assembly GCA_025469235.1). NCBI lineage: Eukaryota > Metazoa > Arthropoda > Insecta > Hemiptera > Aphididae > Pemphigus > Pemphigus obesinymphae. The sequence continues at coordinate 45,461 of JAIPRL010000688.1, forward strand.
ATTTTAATATACTTGATTATAAAAAGTGTTTGCGGATTAAATTATGTATAATTCCTACAGTGTTCATAAAGTTCTAGCGGGAGGGCCTCCAGTACCCATAGACCCCCCCCCCTAAAAACTGCTACTAGTAAATCCTAATTGTTCTTTTATACATGTTATATTTGAATAACTCTATAAAAAAAAATCTAAAAGTTTAAATAAATATTTGCCAAAACAATTTTGTATACTTACAATAGTTATAAAAAAAATCGTCTGGTGTTATTAGAAGGTGAAATAAAACAGCTCTGAGTAGATCTCTGTATTATATTGATACATACATCTTATTGTCAAAAAAAAATGCATGACATGTACCTTCTTATAATATATTATAAAATAGAAAGAGACAAAAAAATGGTTTTTATTTTTAATTTGTGTGCTAATCAAACTTAATTCCTGAAATTGTATATAAGTACGAAGACTTTGAATATATATATACCTATATGTATTAATTGCGTCAATTATTTTTCTTTCAAAAAAATGTTTTTTGTTAATATTCAGTAAAAAAATTATCTGTTAAGAGGATGTTACACTCGAATTTGTTGTGTCTGTCTATCTAACAGATAATATAGTAAAATCACACTACGCAGAATTGAAATTTTGGTGTTTAGGTTAAATTTAGAGTATAAACACTTATTACAAAATTTAAAGCTAGGAATAGTTTCGAGTGAACCTCACGGGCATTTTGTAAAATATCGTTTGACAAAAAAGTTAAAGCTATTTAAAAATATCAAAAACTAAAAATGCCGTAACTTTTTTTTCTGACAATATTTTACAAAAAGCCCATGAGGTTCACTCGAAATTATTCTTCTCGTTAAATTTGAAAATAGATTTTTAAGCTCTAAATCTAACCAAAATGCCATAATTTCAATTTTGCTTTGTATAATTTTGCTATATTACCAATTAGATGGACGGAGACAGAAAATGCGGGTGTAGCATCCTCTTAATTATAATATATACCTATCCTATGGTTTATAAAATGACGGCAGGGCATATACGAGTAAGTAGAGTATAGGTACATAGGTAGAGTACAGGTATATAAGTAGTCAGCTAGGTAAGTAGGTAGCTATAAATAGTTAGTAGTGTATATATATATGCATGGTACCTATATGTACCATGAATGATTTTTTTGTGAGGTATATCTTTATTTTTTATAAAATATTTAATAAAGAAAAATAATCATGATCTTCAAAAAGCATAATAAAAATGTTTTAAACTTAGTTGTTTGTATTCATTTTTTCCAAAAAAATATATAATATTTACAAGAATATTTTGTGTTGTTCCTATTTTGGTTAATTTAATATACTGTATAAATAGTTTAATATGACATACATATGAGGGGTGAAGTTCAAGAATATTATAGGCCCTCGCTCAGAACCAAAAAATGGATTTTATAATGCAGAATTTAAATATATATATTTAATTTTATGGATTGTGTTTAAATTAAATTATATCGAGTTCATTTAAAAAATTGTCGTCAAATACACAGACTTTAATTTAAATAAAATTAAGTGTATTATTTTTGTGATTTTGGGTTTATACTTTACAATAATTTATAGTATGATCAAATTTGTTTGAAAATTTCATCGCATCTATTATAAACTATGTAAGTAATTATTATTGTATTATAATCATAAAAAGATCTCCAGATACAGATGATGGAAGTTAGTTCCTTACTGCCTTTTGATTTTTGGACAGGATAGTGTTATTTTGTTATTATTATTTATTATTTTAGATCTATCTGCAAAAATAAATCATTACATTTGACGAAAATTTTTGAACGAACTTCCGTATAATATATTAATTTTCGATTTGTAACAATTTTCCGTCATTTTCTATAGTTTTTCTTTACGCTTAAGAAAATTATTGAGAAAACCGAAAATTTGACTTTCGGAAGTATAAATATTAGAATGAATTCCCAAACAAAAAACTCTTTACCCAAAAACTCCTACTCGACTTCATCTACCCCAAAAAAGTGTATAAATAAATAAAAACAAATCAAATTTCGAATATTGAAATTTTGACATTTCTATCACGTCAGTGCAATTTTTTAGTAAATATTTGGTATGCACTTCAATTCTCTACGAGCATTATGATCATTCTATATATTTATTTTTTTTTTTATATAAACATTTTTGGTAGATTTTCTTTACGCTGAATAAAACTATTGGAAACCCGAAAAATGACCTCTCTAAAGTATAAAGTACTAATTAGAATGACTTTACTATCGGAAATCTCTTTAACCAAAACATTCTACTTGACTTATATGAGAGAAGCGAAATTTCTTAAAAAACTACCTTCTACCAAAAAAAAAAAATCCTTTGAGATTTAGTGGATATACTGTACCTACTACCTATATTGTAAATGTATAGTTGTGAACATACGTCATACGTATATAAGAGTATTTATAATGTATAAAAATACAAATATGTATCATTTAACAAAATCTCTAAACCAACATGTCTAGATTATAAATAATATTATACTGGAATCTATTTTATGCGCATTCACGGATCATCATAGTTTTCGATCCATTTGGTCTACCGTATTAAAAACCAAAGTCTTTAAATTTACACGCTACATTAGTGTCTCGTATCCACTTTCTCTCTTCCCCTGTACTTCCTTTTATTGTTATTTTAATCCTGAGTGCTATTTCGAAGACTGATGTTTATTATGCACATTTTTAGAATGCTGTGCTGTCGAACCCCGGAGTTTGTTTAATGAACGTTGAATTTTGAAAAAAAAAATACTGAAAAGTGATGGTTGGGGATTAAATCGACTGCAAGTATTGAACATTTTTAAATAAAAATACAGGGCGTGTCGGGAATATTATGTTACAATTCCGTATCAGAAAATAATCGTATTAGCTTAATTAAAAAATATATAACAAAAAAAAAATATAACATACGCCCGTCATTCTATATGATCGGTAATTATCGTTATTACTTAACGTAGGTATATACTATGGTAAAAATGAATATCGTTTTGAAAAGCAAAAAAAAGTTGAAACGGCGGGACCACACCCTATGGGTCATTAGAATATTAGGCAATGTGTCATATGATGTTCATGTATAAATAACAGTGATAAATAAAATATTAATGACATGACTGATGGAAAAAGTGAAATGAAACTGCAATAGAGTATTATAGTAATCGACTGTGGTCACGCTGACTTGTTGTCAAAGAATTCATTATTTCTGTGTGGATTATATGTTAATACAACGATATTATGTTATATATACATGTTTTATTATCCTAAAAATAATTTAAATCCAGTCAACAAACAAAATTCGTCAATGAATTGCTGTTTTTACTTAAAAATACTAAAAAATAAAACTTAAACTAAAAAATGTTAATTATTGTACTAAATATTATTTTATCGTGAGCTTTTATGGTTATATATTATCTATTATGTAATAAATTTATTGGCACTTCACATTTCTTTATATTTTAAAAACGTGTATAAACGAAGTTTATTTTTATTGTTTATATTTTTTGTTCCTAATAATTGTAGGTACATTGAATGTCAGTGCAATTAATTAGTTTATGAAAATAATGGATTTTATGAGCCGTATAATTTCTCAAAAATGAATCAATAATAAAAATACTAGTGTTCATAAATGTATATATATATATATCGACTGTTAAAGGTTAATGTTTTTGGTGGCGATTAAAGGTTAATAGTTCTATATAGTATAATATATAACAATAATATTGAAAGAACCTTTAAGATACACACTTATCATATTGCAGTTTATATAATGTATTACTATGTATTATATACTATTATACTATATATATATCTTTCAGCCCTACCAATAAATACAAGTCCAGGTTAATTCATTATCCAGTGTCAGAGAAAAAGGCACTCATAACGGATGTGATGCGATTACCCGTTATGTCGGCATTGTCCCGAGAGAAAATCCAGACGGATCGGGCACGCGTTTTTATTGGATGAACTTTCTTCTCCTTTTCTTTCTCTTTTTGTTTCCGGTATTTCTATTTCTTTTTTCTCTGTTCTTATTACTACTATCGTCATCAAGGACCAAACTTTTACTTATTTATTGTCGCGTTTCTCACTTTATGAAAAATATATCTGAAGATAAGAAAAAAATACCTCTATCTGGGCCTTGCAATCTAAAGGGGAAATGTTTTATTTGACTCGATTTTTCTTGCTTTAAAACAACACGGAATTAAGTTAAATCCGCGGCCATTAGACCTTTTGCGCCCTCTGTATTGAGTAGTTGGCCGCCCAAATCCGTAACACGGTAATCAACGGGTTTTACTTGGCAATATAATAAATAATGAAAACCATTCGACGTGGAAAAATGATAAGACATTATGACGAAGTTATTTGGATTGGTCGAGTAGTAGGATGCGGTAAAAAATAAAAATAAAAGGATGCGAATCCTCGGCCTGCCGGAAATATTGCTAAATGGAAGTGCGTGGCATTTTTATTTCGTCCATTATGTCGCAATTAGGATTTTATTTTACCCCTTTGGTTCTCATTCCCTCCTGTCTTGGAGATTAAAACGAAAGTTGCCTTTCGGTAATTAGATATGCAGGTCCGAGTAGGTTTTTGTAATCTGCGGTATTCTTAAGCTCGGACACGTAAAGGATTAACTGACGGTGGGCGAGCAAAAAACTAGTTTAAAGGACATTTTAGGATTAAACACAGTTTAAAAAGACATTTGAAAAAACATCCTCGACACTGGATTTTGTATAGCGGCTTTTAAGTAGCTACTCTGAATTTTTTAAATAAGCTTCAACTCATATACTACTTTAATATCAAGGTCTCGGAGAACTTTTTATATGCTGTTTTTTATTTTTATTTTACAATCGCAAATGCTCACTTATAAAACCGCCATTTATTTTATTATCGACAAAGGCATCATGTCTATTTTATTATGACGTAATATTTTAAATACATTATTATACATAAATACAATAATACATTGCATTATTTATTATCTTATTCACCTGCAAATGTTAGATGAATCGATTTGTATATAATATTTCAATTTCGCTACTTAAATCGGACTATACTCACAAAGGTAATTAATTATTATGCTTTGTATTATGATTTATTTTTCTCAATTGTAAATGTATTTTATTAAGTTCGGGCACCTACTAATTAGTTTGTTAAATTTATTTTAAAATATAAGCTCATCAAGTAGAGTAGTAGATTTATTGAATTTGAAAACCACAATTATTTCTTCCGAAAAAATTATTCTGAGCGAAACTGTTATCCATATAAGTATATTATCTATTATATTATACCCATAAAACTATTATCACAATCAACATTTTTTTCAAAATTACGAGAAAATAATTCGTTTTTAGATTTGAAAGCCAAGATAATTCATACTATACTCTATCCTGTCCGATAACCGATAGGTGGTCCAATATCTACCATTTCTATACCTGGAGAGTTTTTAAAATTAACATTTCATAATACTATAACCATTATTATATTTGTACAATAATATTGATTTTAATATTAAAAATAACTGCTCTATGAAATACTCTAAACGTATAAGTTTTGTCCAAATAACGTTGGTTACAACTATTTTTCAATTTCTGTCCGAAAAAAAAAAACCAAAATATGACGTGTTGCCCAAGTCGTAGATCCTGTAGGTATTTCGTGTTTGCCCGATTTCAGATTTTTCCCGTACTATGTGTATATATAATAGTTACAGGCTGATTTTTTTTAACGTATTCACCTAATTTTCTCTGTGAATATTCATACTTTTAATACTTACGTTACTACTTTTTTTTATAAATAGTTAGAATTGTTTTACTATTATTTATTTTTGTTATTTTTTAAGGTTTATACTTTTGACAGTATTCCAAAGTAGAATATTTTTCTGACAATTTCGAAAATATCGAATATCCAACAGTCAATTATTTATTACCAATTAAAGTTTAAATATGAGGTTTGTGAAGGGACGGCGAATAGTTTTTTAGTGCCCCGCACTACACTCCGCTCTTCTAAAGTTGAAATGCTAATTAATAATGAACTATTAGTTCAATATTTGATATTGATACATAAAAATATTCATGTTGGAGTATCAATTCAAAAATATAAGTTACCGTTTAAGAAAATTAGTCAGGTATAAAACCTAAAAATAAATAACTAAAATATAAAATTATAAAAAGCTAACTTCTTATAAAAATGTAGCATTATAAGTATTATAAGTATATATTATAGTAGTGACATAAGAAAATTATATGTCTATATCACTAAACTATAGGTAACTAAAATGTTTTATATAAATTGAATTAAAAGTATTAAAATGTCAATATTAGAATATTGTTGTTTCAAAAAAATAAAACAAGATTATTATTAGGTACTAGACTAGTGTTGATAGCATCTACGAGTATAATGTAAGTAATTAATATGTATATAAACGTCACCATGTTTCTCCCTATATGTTGTTGAGACTTAGTCAAGGTTTACGAAAAGGATTTAAAAACTCGTCAGTCATAATTCTAGAACAATATGTAGATTACGATTGCGTTTAGACGTGTAGGTATAGTCTATAGAAACTAGTCTTTTTTTGTATGTTTAACAATATAACATAAGGTTTATGTAGATTGTACGAATTGCAGTATTACTTGATATCGGAATAATTAAACGTTTAATTAAAAGTCCGTCGTCTACAGCCGATAGAAAATACCGCTAAAAGCCTCGTATATACGCGCATACAGGCGGCTTTAATTACAAGCCCCCGGGGTCGTGAACGGGTTAGGTGAAGAAGTGGAGTGGTGAACAAATTTATGTGCAGATTTCAGACCTCTGGGAAACGAGACTTTGTTTGCGGTGACAATTTGAACGATTTATGTGCGCTATGCACGCGGTGGAGGTTTAAACCGTCTGCTTTACCTCCCTAGAACCCACTGCTTTTTAACGAAGACTTTTGGGGTTGTTTGTATGGATCGTTAATTCATAGTTTTTGGTATTCTTACATCGAAATGCAAAAATCACATCATTTTTTCAAAACCCGAATACTTATCTATAATTTTTATTCGAAATTAAATCGAATTTCGTGTAAAATAGGATTAGATACAAGTATACAACTATCTACAATTTTTATGTTCACAAAATGTATATTTTACAGTAGTCTGTGTACATACCTACATGAACTTAACTTATATTTTTTCCAAAAAGTAATCCATATACAATACATATTAAATACACGATTTCATTAATTTACTATAGGTATAACCCGCCCAGTTTATCTGCGCCCTTGGCGACGGTTACATATTTTAATTTGTAGGGATTATTAAAATTGGGAAAGCACAGATGTGTTTGCGTACAGACTTTTTTTTGAAGTTATCTCTATAGAATATTCCCGACAAAATACTGATAACCCAATAATATCCAGGATAATATAAAAGTTGCACATTTTAAGTATCACATGCATTGTTCAATCAGTATTTTTGAACTGATCTGGTCAATCGTGTGACGTCACCGATGACGCAGGACGGGTTATACTAATGTAAATCACAATTTTTTTTATGATTTTCCGATATTTCTGATATCGAAATTTTGTATTTGTGAATGTAAAGATATATAAATATAAGAAACCTATATATTATTTTAGTAAATATACATTGTATTATACTACATTTGTACTATTAAATTTTTTTTATAACTGCCTATATTTTCTTATTATTCTCCTGTTCTTTTCCACATTTCTTACTAAACTTAAAATACTTCTACATAATAAACTGTTTGTTCTGCAATATTCGATATTTATGAATCAACATGTTTAGAAAATATTCTGCATTGGATATGCATTTATACATCTGTATGTATATAAAGATACGTATAAATTGCTATTCAAATAACTCATAGTAAAAAATAGATATTTTTTATGTAGTGTAGGGACCTATTATTATTACTTCGAATATATTTATATTTTAAATATTCTTAACCACAAAAATAGGATAAAAGATAAGGTTGTGTATCAAAAAGAAAAAAATTGCCCGGTAGTCTGTAAATGATAGATCACTTCTCATAATCAATTATTGATATTATTAAACTCAACATTATTAATTTGTAATTTATAAGATATAATGTTTATACTTTAAATAGGTATACTAATATTTTTGTATAATCTCTAGAGATTTAAAAAATATTATTTCACATATTATATAAGCTATGTACTTCCTGTGAGTCGTAGAATAGATATAAGAAAGATAACAATGATAATGAAAAACAACCGACATGGGGATGTCTGTTCACCGACCAAAGAAATAGTTGAATAGCATCGGGGACTCTCATCACGTTCTTGTAATTTGAGGGACAATGATTGAAAAGCGGTGGGCTTAATACTGAAAAATGACTGGAGATCAACGGCAGACGATTTTTCACAAAAAAAAAAATTACTTCGACCAGTAAAAAAAATCATTTTTAAAGGTAGCTAAATCATGAGCAAAAATATAATGATTTGTAATTTGATGTGTTCTTATTTATTTATTTATTTATTTATTTATTAGAAAAATAAAGTGCTTTATCATATACATACTTTAAAAAATGTATACATATTATATTATTGCCATTTATCAGATTACTAAAAACTACACTAAGAATACTAACGTTATAATAATAAAACGTATACTTAATATTTTTGTATATATTTATTGATTTGCCATCTGTTTCCGCTCATCCCGTTTCTATAACACAGATCGTACCTATTATATTTACTAAATACTAATGTTACATTTTTTTGGCAAAAGGAGTAAAGTAATAGTTTTTGAGTATAAAGCTTTCTGATAGAAAATTCGTTCTACTGTTCTAGTTGGTACTTTATAAAGGTTATTATTTTATTTTTCCAGTAGTTTTTATAAGAGTAATATTGAAAAAATACTGATCTTAACAAAAAAAGTTTATAAGTTGGAAAATAAAAATATACTTGTCATGGTTTACCAACTTATATATATATATATTTAAGATTCTAAGTAGACTTCAGGAGCTAGTAGTTTTCCAATAATGTTTATTTTTTTTCTATGACCAACTTTTTGACCAGATGACTTATCCAATCGGTACATGTTTACTCACTTTCCGGTAGTAAATTGCATCTAATTTGTTTTATAATGTATACATGTTTTTGAGTAGATGGAGTTGAGAAGGAGTTTTTAGAAAGGAATACTACCAAAGATGACTGAAAATGTTTATAAATTTAAAAATTATAATGTCAAAAACTTTACACCAATTATTTACTAGGGTATTTATATATTGACATGATTAAAATATTAAAACGTATTGACCACTTTTAGTAATTTTTATCAAATTTTAAAATTCTATTTGTAATTTTTATGTGTGTATATGCTTTTTGAGTAGGTAGAGAAATTAAAATATTTCCTGGAAATGTATTGTATTGTATTTTAAAAAAGATACATTTTCTCTGTAGTTTTTTTAACATAAAGATAGTAAAATCATAAAACTGAAATTATGATTTATCATTACTATCAAATTGAGTACATCCACCATCAGTATCTTATCTGATGAGCGAAGTAATTCTCCCCCCCCCCTACTGACCATCTTTATTCAAAAAAATGATAGTAGGTACAATTAATTTATCATTTTATCTATATAATTTATAAATTGTATATTTATAAACATTTAATTTTTATTAATGTTACATTCATAGGTTATATCTTAGCCATTACAGAAATTTCCGACGAGTTTAACATTATTTACAATTAAAAGTTAAGTAATGACAAAAGAAGTATAATATTATGTTTTCATTTAAAATTATTCAATTTCACGAAACATTAAAAATTTTAATGTATATTTTCCTAGTGTGTCTCATCTGTGTTATTTTATAATTTTCTAGATTGAATATGGCAATATATATTTTCCTGTCATAATACAACTAAATCATTTCTCGGTATTTGATATTTGATTTTTAACTACTCAGTATGTTTTTTTTAATTAAAGGAATATAATTAAAAAGTTTTTATTTTCTAAAACTCGTTTTCAGTTCCCAGTTGAACGTGAAAAGAAATGGATATAATGTAATAAAAGGGTTAAAATGATATTAAAAAAAAAACAAAACAAACACCCTGGGGTAACTTTTCCACACAAATACGCAAAAATATCCATTCCCATTTCTTAGTTATTTTTTCCACTAAACGCTCCCGGCTTATTTGGCAAAAATTACCAATGTGAATATTCTCCTAATGTTTGAACTTAAAAAAACTCTCCGAAGGCAATGTAAATAATAAACCGTGTTCTATAACAATGCAAATCTCGTTTTCACTCACAACCTTTTTATACGATTATTTTATTGACATTAATACACATTAGAAAAACAACAGTTATTTTAGACTATATTAACATAGGTAATAAATTTGCCTATAATTGGTGCACTTAACCGTTTTATATCCTGCCTAATTGTATATAATATTTGATTTATTTTAAGCCATAAATATAATACACATTATATATGTGCATTTTTATTATAAATCAAAATGCCAAAAAATGTTTACCTAATACACTTATCTATATGTCCTACGTATATCATTAAAATATTATAGATTTGTCATGTACCTACTTTGTGTTTAAAAATAAATACAATAAAACGGTATAATATAACACTCATTAATCGTATTTCAATATTATATAGACAATATACATATTATATAGTAGATACTGCATTGCGAATACCTCCTGAACTTTTTTACTAAAAACATTCTTGTGATATGTTATAATTAATTAAAACAATACGGATTGTATTATCGAAATATAATATTATAGCATTTTCAAATAAATGTGATATAAATAAAAAATTGTGATATAACACAAAAGGTCAAATATTACGTTTGTTATTTTATGGTCACGATAAAAAAAAGTACTGTAATTTTAAATACCAACCCTATCACTTAAATGAACCTTTTCCTATCAACCCTTCACATCAAATGATATACGACCGTATCATTTCTTCGTTATATTACTCAATGAACCGGTGTGTATTATATCGTCGATGATAATAAAAAGCCAACGGATTACGAGTAGTGTACCATTTTTTTTTATTATTCATCCCATTATTTATCACCCTTTCCCTTTACAGCCTATATTTTTGGGAGAGTTTTATTTAATTTTTTTTTCCTTTTATTGATATGCAAAATTCGTGTGTATACATCGCGTGGAATGGAAAACCGTCGTCGCTGTTTTTGATCGGATTTCTGGTAAATAAAACAATAATTTTATGGTCATTATTCAATCCACGATTGGACATTTAGATAATAATAACAAAATATTACACCTGTAAAATTGTTTTTCAAAGAAACGACATGTGTACGTTTCTGAAATTTGTTCCATTATGTGCCAATTGTATTTACGCGTACTTATATATTGCGTGTGAATGAGATGGAATTGCCGAAATTAGGGAGTTACCAGATAAGGGAAAACTTTTCTGTGTGCTTTTTGTGTTTACGCTGTACAAAAGAATCTGATTGTCATGACGTCGTTTTACAGCGATTTATTGGGTTTTGTGTATTTTTTATCAAGAAAAACTAATAAAAAAACCACAATGCAACCATATCACGCGACCTATTGAAATAGTCTGAAATCAATCATCGCTATAGTTTCTTTTAAGTCTCGATAGTTATATAAAGGCCCCTGTAATATATTTTATTTGATTGATATTATATAATTTCCTTCACCGGAATCAACGTATTATAAACAATTTTTCGAGGTTGACAAACAATTTATATTACGTGAAGGGGAAATAATGACACACGGAAGTAAACAACTATGAGACTATACAAAGCTCAATCAATACGTATCAATCAAAAGAGCATCTTAAAAATTTTGATTAGTTTCTGAGCGCATCGATTAATGTATTGGTTTTACATAATTATTTTTTATTTTTTTTTGTATTTATACACTTTTTCTAGGCAGAATAAGTAAAGTAAGAGTTTTCTGTTATAGAAGTTTTTGATAGAAAATTTGTTCTAGGACCAACCTTTATAATAAAGTTCATTTTTAATTTTCTAAGTAGTTTTTAAACGCGTGACGAAAAACATACCTTCACAAACTACCTTTTATAAAATAAATATCACGAAAAGTTGTTATAAATTATAAAATAACAAATAAACTAGTCATGGTAATACCGACTACTGAAGTCACTACAAAGATGATATATAATATTTATAACAACCAAAAAGACCGACAATTATTATAAATTCGAAAATTAAAATGCCAGGAACTTGAAATGTACACCAAATATTTACTATAGCACTACCTACCTATGTACGATATATTGACGTCATATTTTTTATTAGCCATATAAATGCTAATATAATACTCATGTTATATACACCTCAGAATCGTTTTAGCGAAAGAAATTATTTATCAATGCTTTCAAGTTCAATATATCCTCCACCAGTATCCTACTTAACGAGCGAAGCTCTTCCCCTTACTAACCTAACCTAATCTATATAATATGTGTACCTATGTATTATACATAATAATAATATTAAGTAAAAAGTGTCTTTTAACCGGATTTTAGAAACAAAATAATATAATTATTTATGTTTTCATTTATCTAAAGTTTTCAATTATATTCCATCCTAATTAGTTTTTCGCAAAACAATTACAATATTTTAGTTTAAATCTATATGGCTTTGATATTCATATAGGTATGTGTACTGTGTAGTTTTCCAAAATTTGTTATACCTAACTAATGTTTTGTATTTTGGTTAATCTCTTCTCTACGATATCCCACCTGAGTTTTAGAATTGTTTTCAGCATAACTAGTGCCGAGAGCGTATGCCCTGTACACATTAGCTATCGGATTTTTTTTGTTTCGACTTATGCCGTGATAAAAACGTTGGGCCAAAACTTAATGTTCCGAGGCGTTTTGTAACGACTTCAAAGGAAGACGGATGGCCGTAATAACAGTAAGGGCTTATGGTTCGGACTTTGCACAAAGGTCCTTTGTGCAAGTGGCATCCTTTCAACTCGGCCATTAAGCTTTTCCGCGGGGCACACATACTAGTAATATATTGCTGGTAATTATAATAATAATAACAACAGCAATATTATCATCGTCATGCGTGTAATCTAGCCAAATCTTGTGTTGGTTCTCTCCCGGAGTTTTAAATAATGGCCATCCACCTCTACAATTAAATTACATAGGGGTAAGCAGGCAGGGTGTCTGTCGTCCGTCGTAATTCGCATGTCCTGTGATATACGAGTGTACCTGTTGGATTTTCGGACGTTTAATCACAAAGGCTTTTGTGCGTGGGTTTTCGAAAAACTTTTGTCCCCACTCCACTCTTCGAGCTCGTTTCATAATGTTTGCTAATTATTAATTTTAACTTGCTCGAGGAATTTAAAATAATAAAATAACAATAATAAAAGTTATGACCAAAACAAAGCGATTTTATATCTTATTGTAATGTCATGCATCTATTATACCCGTTTTGTTTATTTTGACAAGACAACACGTTTGTTTAATTAATCATAGCCCCTACGTGTAAATATATAAACACATATTATGCAAATAAATACACTAAAAATATTCATAAAAATTTGAACTATTATGATAGGTAGGTAGTACCTAAATATTAGGTATTATTATAGTCTCACGTTTTAAATACATAGGTAGTCGTTATAATATTTTATTAAATTCCCATTAGTGATTACAATTATAATAGGAATTTGAATGAGAACATTTAAACCCTAAATCCCTTATTATTCCGAGTTTGTAAGTGAATCGAGCCAACTTTCTGGGATTCTCAGACACACTATATACGTAAGCAAACTCAGCACTTACACTGATTTAAACACGCGGTAAACGTGAACTTTGAAGAACTAAAATGTTTTTATGTTTGATTGAAATAATAATATGAAAGTGCTAAAAATCCATAATAAAAAAAACTGTAATTTGATAGGTATAAGATAATATATAAAGAGTACCTACCTTTTATTATGTTTTTATATATTCGAGATTATTTATTAATATGTTATATAATGCAATATTAGTCCTCTCCCACAATTCACAAACGTGTATTTAGTCATTGTTATTATTTTTATAAATCATCTAATCTTATGTTCCGGTGAATTAGTCGTAAGAAAAATATTATTTTAACAATTAAATACCTATTTGGTTGTTTTTTTATGTTTCTAATTTAAAATTAATATGCATTTTTTTTTCAAAAATTGCTCACTTTAAGTACTGCACTAATGTATCGTTTGAATAGCGCGCACGTTAGCACAAGCTCTGGTTTTGGTTAAAAAAAAAAAATGCATTTTCATTAAAAATCTATCGAGTGCGCGGATAGAACTGAGAAATTATGGGAAAACGCTCTTTATACGGTTACGGAAACAACATAGTGTTTATAAAGAAGTGGTTCCCGAAACAGTTGGTTAATTCATATATCAAATAGTTTCCATTATCTCGGTTTGTACTGTTACATATACGTACGTGTACGTTTAATGGATAGCAGAAAGCTTTTATACGGCACTATTTATGTTCGGTTATGTGCACCGATTGATTTATATGCGCCTGAGAAGTCGCGCGCGCACGGGGTCGCTCTTCTTCGTGTTAAACTTCCGACGGTATTTTTTTCCCTTGCGCGCCATTCCCATCATTATTGTTATTATTTATTCACCGCAGTTTTCCGAAATGAGAAACAAACACACATATACACACGCGCGCACAAGCGACCCGAGCCATTAATATGAAATACTGTTTAATCGAAGATATTGTTCTTAAAACTTTACCGAGGGCGTTTTTTTTTTCTGCGTTTTTTATTATTCGTTATTTATTTATTATTTTCCACCACCCACCCGCCGGTCTTCAGGCTCTTTAATCGTCTACACTTTGAGCCGTCGAACCCTCCTCGGGACGATGAAGAAAAAAAAAAATAATAATAATAATAAAAGGAAATAAATAATAAGAACAACCGACCGAATAATATCGTCTGCAAACGACCGAAGGCCATATTTCGTAAAATTAGGTTTTTTTTTTTATTTATTTATATTTGTTGTTATTTTTTCCTTCTTTTGTAAAATGACTTGTTTTTCCTCTGGGAATTTCTCGCTATAGCTGAGAATCGATTGAGATCCGCGGTTTTAAGGTAAAATTCTAGCTATAATATACGAATTTTTATGATTGATTATGTTTACAAACACTAACTTATATGGTTATAGGGGGAGTACGAATATATACCATATAACATCAAATTATGTGTATTATACATATATATATATATATATATATATATATTAGGTATCTGTATTTGTTCTTGTGAAATACACGAGATAAAAACTGAAATTATGTATGTATATGTTGTATATATTGTATACGTACAAATGTGCCATGTTATTAATTAATATAAGCACACTGCTATTACTTATAAGTTGTTATAACTATAGTATATCCAGAATATGAAAATTATTTAAAATATATTCTACGAGTTATCGTATAACTTGTAGGTACCTACTCAAAAGTCAATATACTAAACAATTAAAACTCATCAATATACAATAATAATAGTAATCCATTTACAGTTATAATTCTCAAGGTGAATACACAATTGAGTATTTTGCTGTAATGTAACTGTATACTCAGATGTGTTTGTTCCGTGGGCTGATCCACGGGGGGTTAATGAAGGAAATCCCCCCCCCAAAATGTCATTGGAGATTTAAATGTATTTTTACGATGGCCTATGGGTTTGACTTTTTTTTTTTTTTGCTTATTTTTATCAATTTTTAAAACTGATTTCCCTTCCCAAAAAAAAAAAAATTTGACTGCTAGATCCGCCACTGTTTGGTACGTCATCACTGCATTATTCGAGGTTATTCACAACACAGTCGCTACATGGATTTACAGTTTTTTGACGAACATCAAAGGATATGTTCCATTACATTATACCGCTCGTGTGTACGGTGAACCAGTTGCTCGTTGTGAATAAGCTGTGTGAACAAACTGATATGGATCGGCAGCGAACTATCCATTTGAAATAGTGTTTGTGCTTGTAATGTGTACGTTGTAAAATAACAGTTTAATTTAACATGAATGCATGGTACATTACGACGTTACATTTACCGAAAATGCTCAAATGTGCACCCATTACATAACAAAAAATAATGTACCTAATATAATAATATAATTGCATCAGAATAATACCTATGTATATTATATTCAAATTGTATCATATTTGTTTCGTTTTAAAAAAATTTAAGTAGGTACCTAATGCATTTTTAATTTTTACTCAATTATTTATTATTATGAAAACGTAAAAAATGTAGGTATTTTCAACATTTTTTTTACCTAATATTAAATTGTATATTGTCCTCTATATACTGTATTAGAGTATATTAGTCAGTCATTTTTCAATAGACATAGCTTGTGTTTGAAAACCATTGAATTTATTATAGTGGTGTGTTAATAGCGAGTTCCTTATAATAAACGATCTTCCATTATTATATTCTAACATCGCTTATTTTAACTGAAATGAAATGTGGTGTGAATATTGTTGTTAAAAACAAAAAGGCGAAGACGGTTTTACGTTTTTTGGTGTGATGTTGTTCCTCCTTTGCCGGAGTGTTCACACAACCAATTTCGTCTTTATACAGAACATAGAAAGCAATAACCTTTGATGGGAAAAAGGCCGCCGCGTATTGGATGTTTTAATAAAAGTTTAAATTGAAAACGATTCGTAGCCGAGGCCATGAGGGAGATGAAAGTTTTATAATATTATTATAATAAATATCCGCGGAACGTAATCGTTATGCGAAGCGAAAAAGGGCTCTTCTCTCCCCGATTGATTATACATGTATACATATACGTGTCTTTTTCTTCCAGAGTTTTTAAACGAGTTTCGAGCGTATTCTCTCAAGTTTACTGACATCAAAGTCACCTTAAATATAGATATACAAGGTCGAAGAGTCAAACAAATTAGAAAATAATATCAACTTAGCCAGCGGACACATTAATGAAATTTCCTGAAATTCGATCTTCACTGAATAACGTAAATTCAACGTACAATATCATTATTGTTATTATTATATACACAGTAATTTTAAATAACTAATAATAATTTCACGTGCATTTATAGAAATCATAAAGCTTCGGGTCCACCCAAATCAATAATAAATATTGTTAATTAATAATATAGGTATACACTATACATATACATATATAACGACTTTTACTGTATTATCGTATACATATTTTATTCAATATGTTCAAAAGTTTTTTGAATCACATTTAGAAAATATACAGGTAGTATATTAATATAATTTTATTATAATATAATATTGTTAATCAATATCTAGATTATTTTTAAAATAAAATTAAACATTTTTCTTTATATTTAAATCGTATTCAACTGTCGTTTTTAGGTTTCTAAACATATGTTTAAGACACCTTATATCCCCTTTGTGTCCATCCGTCCGTCCATAGTTATGAGTTTGTTAATTTGGTTACCAGTTAGATGAATACTATTCGTTTTATAATATTTGTATTAGGTATATAATAGTTTCGAGAAACATTGTTGATTTGGTTTAGGGAGAAAGGTATTATTTTTTTTTTTGTTTTATAGTATTTTTAGATTATTGTTTAAAATACGTTTAGAAACCGGGAATTGAGCACGCTCTTAGAGTGGCCTTTCTTAACTTGTTTCTATATATATATATGTGTGTGTGTGATGTGTATGCTAGAATTTTTTTATTTCATTTAACCCTGTACTAACATGAAACTTTTCATACCGAAATAATATGCATTAAAATAATATATAATAGTCTAAACAGTACCATACAGTGACGTACCGAGAAGATTTTTTATTGGTGGGGGGGAGTTAAAGTTGAGAGTTTAACCTAGGCACTCTAAAAATTTATCCGGGACAACTTATTTTCATTATTTCGCTGAAGCTTTTTCATTATTAGGCTGTTAAAAAATATTCATTATATAAATAAATAACAAATATAGGTTATAATACTAATTATGAAAAAAATACCCAATACCATTAATTATAAAAAAAATCCGGTCAGTAAGGGGTAGAAGTACTTCGCTCGTTGGGTAGGATACTAATAGTGAATATATAAAATTTGAAAACAATAATAATAATAAAAATAATTTATAATCATTTTTGGTAATTATAAATATTATACATATATATACAGTTTATATTTTATTTTCAAATATATAACAACTTATTATGTTATTTCTCTTACAAAATATGGTTTTTGATTACGCGTTTGAAAACTACTTAGAAAATTGAAAAATTATTTGTACAAAGTGCTAACTAGAACAAATTTCCTATCAAAAACCTTTATATTACAAAATTCTTACTTTACTCCTTCGGCTCAAAAAATTTAAACATACATGAAAAAATAAAAATAAAAACATCATTGTAAAGCCATACATATGTTCGGTTGGCTATTTATGGTACCTACTAACGTTAGGATTTATAATCCCCCTGCACTACTCTCATATAGTTATTAGCGCACATGATCAATATCACTATCACAATTATTTACAAATCAATTGGCCCATATATACAGTCCTTCATTTTTTCTGAAATGGCCAACTTGAAAATGAAAAAAAAACATTGACCACCCTTCCCCCTGCTAGGTTCACCCTTGCCTATATATGTTTAATATATATATATAGTATGCGTATATATTATATACTTCTATTAGTTTATAAGATTGTCAAAGCCTCTTAGTCACATTGGAAAATCGTATTATACGTAGTAAATCAACTCGGGATTTTATTCAACAAAATTACTTTCAAGTGAATAATTACGCCTTTTCTATACATCGCACTTCCTGTCAAGTCGTGTGGAACCCCTCCGGTTTACACACAACACAATAATAATTACTATATATAAATAATAATATTATGAACTTGTTCATATCGTTTTTATTACGTACAAAGTTTTTCAGAATTTCTATTCCAATTAATTTTTATACACGTGTTCATTAAAACTGTTCTTGATCGTGCGCTGCACTTCCGTTTGTTCGAAATTACTGAATTGCTTTTCGAGTATTTTTCCGTTTGATTTTTAGAATCATTTATTTGACTTTGATGTCCTTTTTTTATACTCCATTTATTTACGCACCACAAAAAGTCAATACGTTTTCGGATTGTTTTCGATTTGTTTATTACGGAGTACCCACCCCGTTCCGTCTTTGGAAATTTAATAATAATAATAATAAAAATGCCACTATTTTCTCTTTTGCTTTGGTGGTTTATACTAAATCTGTGATTTTTTCACTCTTTACCAACAGCGTATTTATAGTAATTGGCAGCAGAGTCCTCTAATGACTTTATCAATAATAAAATATATGTAAAAGAAAATAGTGAAAAATCAAAGCCTGATAACGGTTCGACTAACTCGTAAACACTTTGAGAAAATCTTTTGATTTAAAAAAAAAAAACCTGTATCTTTGGACCGTAAAATCATCGATTTGTATACGCTTCTCGCCTTTTTTTACAAAACGAGTTTTCAAAGTTTTAACGAGACTGACATTTTCATTATTTATTTCTACAGGCGATGAAAAACATAAATATATTATCATGTGTATGAGCTAATCTCTATATTTTATATTCTTACAATTTATACGATATGAAATTAACTGGCTTGGAAAATTGTCGATCGTTTAAAAAATATTTCTACAACAAAATAAAAATTATACTAACTCCCTTAGGTATATAATATAATATATCGTACGGGGTAGAATTTAAAAAACGAAAAATTCAATCGAAAGTAGAGCTATTAACAAATTCAAATCAGTTTTCGAAATATTTATCGGACAACTGAATCAATCGCTATACGATGCATGAACGAAAACTAGGTATTTTTATCTATGTGAATCTTGCGGTAGAGTGATCCGCCCCAAGTTAATTTTTAATACGAACATTACGACTATGCGTGATTTTATTTGATTTATAGAGGAAAAACTCGTGTTGATAATGAAACGACAACCTACATAGCTATGTACTGCATATGTACTCTACTGCAGTGATCCTGGTCACTTTTAATATATTGTGTCTGCTCTTCGGGCTTAACCGATAATGCACCATGTGCTTATGAAATTTAAATGGGAAATCTAATAAAACAAACGTCACTCGGTATGGTTATTTATAACGGATCGGATATAGGAGTAGAAGGCGGGTTCGGTCAATTTGTTACCCTTTTAATTAACGTCGGGGGAAAACGCGAATATGGAGGACCCCCTTTTTGATAATCTATTGCTCTCTCCGTGTGCGCATTATAAAATGACACTGGTTAATGAAATTCTTGTTCTTCATTAATACAACATTATGTGTGTATACATACATACACACAGGAGGGATGGTAATGTGTGTGTGCACGCCGGTATTTGTGTGCTACTTCGTGGGCCTTCTTCGGGAGGGCACACAAAAGGGACGACCCTGAAAATTTATGTCTTCCGAGAAACTGGAAACTATGCGCTATTATCCTTTGGTTACACACGCGCGCGCTGGCGCAAACACATTCCGAACGTAACAACATTTTTGCAGTACCGATCCATCGTGTATATATATATATATATATTTATATTATATAGTAGCGAGAAGATAAAACACTTGTATGCAATGCACTGATAATACATTATCATATTTCACAATTATAATTTTCTACGTATATATTATATAATAATATGTACGTGGGTACCTATACATATTATATACACTCGTACTTGTATATTATTTAAATTAGGTACCTTTTAATTTTGGAAATATATCTATCACCATATGCAAATTACACGGGTACCGACAATTTATTTAAAAAAAACTAATGATTTCGTCAACAATAATAGTTTATCAAAAATATTTATAGTAAAGCTACGACTACTATACATAATACGCATATTGTATTACACTATATATATGTTCGCTAGTGTCGCCTATTTTCCTCTCTGATTAAACCACATCCCTACTGAAAAATAAAAAAACAAAATGGATATAATAAAAAAAAAAAAACAAAAAACATTAATAATTTATTATACTCGTATATTATGGTATACCTACATACATTTGCAATTCCACTTGATGAATCTCTTTCTCTACCAACACGTATTTATGTACATGCTTTTAAAAAGTACATAAATACACTACAAAAACTTCAGTCGTGGAGTATAATACATTTATTTTTAAAAAAACTTAAATTATTTGACCGCTCTTGCTGTCTATAATGTAAAATTAGTTTTTAATTGTTTAATACATAAATAAAAAATATGAATTCCACATAATGCCACTCAAATAATTATGTTAAGTCATGCTTTTCGTTTAGAAATTAATCTATGTACATTTGTCTTTTAATTAAACTATATCATTACTAAAGTAAATTCCTAACCTAAATAAATAATACTGAAGCTGCGGATTTAATCAAATATAGATAAATTTAATGGACCAATCACTATTTGTAATTTAAGTGTGTTAAATGTTTATTTAATATCGTTATTATATTTCACTACCATATTAGCCTTTCTATATCTAAAATGCATATATTATAGGATACAAAAGCTAACAATTCTTTGATATTTTAGAATCATATTAGGTATATTACGTATATTTTTAGTGTAATTATACTACAATAATAATTATTATTCAATATCAATACAAAGGTAAAACTGATTTATCCCAGGAGTAACTGAATGTATTGAAATTAAAAGTTAATTAGAAACAACATAGCACCCTCCCTACATTATTGCTACCATCACGTCATTGGTCAGTTAACAATATTAATATTGTTTTGTCGATTTCAATTATACACGGCGTTTGTAAATAGGCAATTCAGCTACACTCTGGTCTGCGGGTCTGTTTGCTTAGGATGAAATATACGGATATGGGTAAATAGTAGCAGTATACCACATGTTATTATTATATATTCAAAAGACAACTGCGGAAACTGAATCATATTATCGGCGGTTGCAACGGTAATACAACACAGGGACGAGGTTTTTTTTTAGATTTCCATTTTTCTTTTTCAGTCCCGAAGGTAAATTCCGAGCTTTTTAATCCCTTCCCTTTTCAAAAAAGGATTATACGACACATAGAATAAAAACCTGGGGGAAAAAAAGAATACAAGCTCGCGTTCAAATACGTGTAGGTATATGTATATGTGTATTTAAAAACGACGCCACATGTCCCTGACTTACTTACTAATCCGACTGGGTCACCGCGGTATTCTTTACCCTTCGGGCTAGGCTTAAGTGCATATAATATATTAATTTATGATATGCATATCATATATGTTTTGTTAATTTTTTTTATATAAATAAGTATGTGCATATATATAAATGACCATTTTTTTTTCTAGAAACTCTACCCTTGTTCTCCGCCCCTGTTCGACGTCGACGAAATATTAATCAATGAACCGGGCACCCTATGCGCCCTTGTAGGCTCCAAAGGCGTTTCAGTGATGAGGTTCCCTAGACGAATGGGATCCAAAACTCTGTACGACAGTAGTACCGGCGAAGGAGAAGGCGTGACGTGCAGGTAAAAATATATACGCAAATTATTATGCAAATGGGACTTTACTACATGAACCAAAAATATACGAGAAATAAAAAATAATAATCATAATAATAAAGAGGAGAAAAATAAATATATACGTCTAACGTGGAACCGAGGGAATCAGCATAAATTAGGTTCAAAGCGATATAGCTTTGTGTGACAGAAACATTGGGGTTTTACTTGTAGGCAAGAGGACGGGAGGTCTTTGATAGAAGGAAATTTCATTAACGGTCAAAAAGTCCGAGAGCGTTCTTTTGACGTTATGGAAAATAGGAAAAGCCCACGCGTATGCGGCAGCCCGGAAAATTAACCCTTTGCCGCCGACGTCGTATCCACGTCACGAGTGTATGACAGATCAGATAAAAATGTCTAAATTATATGAACTAAACAATTATTACAGCTCCGATTATCTATTAACCGAATCATATATTTCAGCGTATGTGTACGTCAATGATTTGTACAAAAAAAAAATTGTATCTTATCATACGCTATATTTTAATTGATATATTTGGTTGTTTATGCATTTTATGTTTTCGTGTTTATTTTTTCTGCAATAACATAACTTCATCATAAAAATTAATAAGTAGGTAAATAATGATTTATCTGAAAGTAACTGTCTGGAGACAATGAACAATACATTTTATATATGCAGTATATATACAAGTATAAGATATTAACAACTTTTATTATAATAACAAACTATTGTTTTGTTAATATAATTCTATATTTATTCCGTTTGATGTAACTGTAATATTATCTAAAATGAAATTATGTATTCAGCTAAGCAAAATAATTATATAATAATAATGAAGAAATAATAAGTATACTGTATCTACCCAAATGAAAACATAGATTTTATGCTAACATGACCATAAACAAATAGATATTATCTAAAAAAAAACCCTTTTTTTAATTCTCGTGAACAATTTTACTTCGTCTGCATTTTCAGATTTATAATTTATTTATAAATTATGATTTAAAACAAACTGTATTCGAATTTAATTTGATTTAGTTTTCTCTTTCTGGTATAATTAGTACTATTGTCATTACCAAACTTCATAACAGGCAACAACCTTGTCGTTTATTTACACATTGCCTGCAGTGTACATTAATATTATTTTATAAAATACAATTCATAATATTTGTAATTTTTCTATTATATTTGGCCAATACATTTAAATATATTTTCACATGATACATTAAGTAATTTTTGTCACATTATTTCGTGAGTCAA
The DNA here is from genome assembly GCA_025469235.1 of Pemphigus obesinymphae. Lineage (NCBI taxonomy): Eukaryota > Metazoa > Arthropoda > Insecta > Hemiptera > Aphididae > Pemphigus > Pemphigus obesinymphae. Next base: position 69,242 of record JAIPRL010000688.1, read on the forward strand.
TAAGGTTATCGTTGGCACTATAAAAACGTTTTAGTTATACACCATGTCCCAAAAATACTAATTTACATGCCCTTAATATGAAGATTAAACTAATTGGTTTATATAATATGTGTATTAAAATTGTATAATGTGTACATTATACCAAGTGATTAGTGGTTCTATAGTAAATATCACCGATTTAAATTAAATTATTTAAAAAAAATGAATAATAAACATGAAATATTCTTAATACATAATTATATCTCGTATTGAATAAAATTATAACAAAAAGTATATAAGATATCCATTTGATTAATATGAAGTTTATGACTTTATTTTAATTCAATGCTTCACGAGAACATTTATTTTTATAAGTAGACACTTACTCTATATCAAATTTAAAATATTTATGTACCTATATTTGTGTAGCGTATAATTATTATATAAGACGGTATTTTATAGTTGAATTTCATAATCCGTCGGTTTTATTGGGAGTTCCGTATAAAGAAATTATATCTCCATTGTAAATGAAACTATATCAAATAATGATACTCTTAGGGACTTGAACCTCGACGGGTATATAGGATTTTGTAATAAAGGGTTTTGAGAAAGCCGAGCTTCGGATTGGCTCCTGGTGAAATATTAAAATTAGTATTCCAAATCCATACGTTCTCTCTATGTTGTATACCCGTATCCACCCGCCACAATCTGACCGCAGGAATCGCGGATATGCCGCCTTTCGGTGGCCAGTTTCGTGGTCGTATAATAAATTAAGAATTTATACATTATTGTTGTGTGTCGGGTGGTTACCCAGGGTCCAAAGGGTATAAATGAAAGCACGTGAGATTAATGTTAAAAATCATGTAGTTTGTTTAGGACTTTTGAATATTATTACTAGCCACACCGCCAACCGTCCATAGGGAAATAATAATATTGTGCTACAATCAATATTTAATAGACTCGGATAATATTATATAATAGGTAGAGGTACGTGAAAAGGGCTGTCGACCGCATGTATTGCCACTATACAAAACGTACAATAAAATTTATTCGTATGTGTTAAAAAAGAATACTAAAAATAAAAAATTATAACCTAATACAGAAGATCTAAATAATAGAAAAAATACAATAACACTATATATATACATATATTGTGTAATATGATATAAACGAACTATAATTTTATTTTTACACGTTCAGTTTTAAGTCAATATAAATTATGTTATGAATTCAAATTGTAAAAATAAAATGATAAATAAAAAATTATTTTAATTTAATCTGATTACCTATGAAAGCAGAGTCGAAAATATACATTAAATACCTACAATGGAATAAAAATTATTTTTGATATTGATTTTAGTTTTTAGCTTTGTATTTTTTTTTCCTACCTAGTTATATTAATTGTTAAGTTATCACTTAAGTTCTCAATATAAACTTATCAAAAACAAAAAATAATGTTCATGTTATCCAATATTAAATATAAATTGTGATTAATTCAAAAATATAGGTATATAACTTATTAGGGTGAAGGAGAAATCTAAACTCAGATTTTCTCATATAAATTATAATCAATGAATCAAAGTAATGAGCTTATTCCATGTTTGCATGCAAACCAATAATACAATTATTAATGAAACGACTATTATAAAATATATAATACACATTTATATTGTTTAATAACATTTCAAATATTCAAATGATATTTATTAAACGATATAATATTTAATAATCGTCTTCCACGATATACAGGGTGTATAACCAATGTTTTCCAGGTGTATAACTAAGCTAGAAAATAAGTTTTTTTTATCTAATTTCTGGGTATAATATTTTGAATATACTTATACGTACCTACGCTTATTTATACAATTTTCAAAAATATTGGTGGTTCAAAAGCTTTGCTTGAGTGAAGCACAACTTTGAAACTTCAAACAGAAATTCATATATTAGATTATAAATGGATCGACGAATTAAATTTATTAGTTTTTAAAGTGGCTTATTTATGGGGACTAGAGGGGGGGGGGTGGCAACTGTCACGGACATCACGTTTTTCGGGGCAGCAAATTTTAAAGAGATTTTGAATAATATTACTACACATTGTTACATTGTTGGATTGAAAAAAGTTGATGGCCTTTTTTTTGCTTATTTTTACGTTTTGAAAGTGTATTAATTTTAAATTTGGGTGGAATATGTTGATGATCTTTTTTTTGCTTATTTACATTTCAAAGATGTATTTTGAGAGTACCAAAATGTTATTGTGTACCCATGGCAATGAAATTATAAATACGCCACTGTATATATATATTATATGTACTATAATATGATATTTATGTTTTTCCTTCCGGAAACAATTTTTAGTAGGAGTAAGAGCTTTTTAATAGCAATATTTCCCCCCTAAAGTTAACTCAGTCGGTAAAATCGATTGTTTTATTGAATTCTTATAAAAAATTTCAAGGTTGTACCTTTTTTTTTTTTTGCTCATCTATCAGCATAAAAGTCGTATTGCCCTCCCCCAAAAAACAATGCCTTCGCTACAAATGCCTGCGTACAAAAAAAAACTACCGATTATAACGAAAAATTGTTATAAATAGAGAAAATATAATAAATAAGTGCACTAGTGAAATATTATGGCAACATCGGGTTAAAATTTTTATTTTTTATTTTTACAGTGACTGTTATATGTGTAATATATATATATATATATCGGGTTAATAGCAATTTCATTAATACGTCCACCACCAGTTCCCTATCCGCCGAGTGAAGTACCTACTTCCGCCTCCTTCCGCAGGCCGCCTTTTTTACTCGAATTTGATTATCTTCGACAATATTGCGGTTATGCACCCTGTATGTTAAACTGTATATGACCGGAAATAATCGTCTCGTTCGCATGGGGTAAGGTTCGTCGAATTACATGAATAACTAATAAGTAATATTGTTCGTTATTAGGTATATATATATATATCGGATATTCGTGATGACGATAACGTGATATAATATTTACTTTGGGCCTGTAATATATGGTGTTTGGGAAAACGTCGAACACTTTTACTTTATATATTTTATTCTCTCTGTTGTGCGGCTCATATTATACACCCGCACGCGCACATTAATCCACTATCGTAGATTTTTGAAGGCCTATAAAAACAACACCGCGCGAGAGATGCACATATATATATATTTATATATATATATATATATATATATATATATAGCGTATATACATAATAATACTGTACAATATACCGCACGGCCGCTAGGAAGACGGGTGAAGGCATCCTCCGCGTAAGCCTCCGGGATTGGCTGCGCTGTCGGTTGATGCCGAGAGAGGGGTCGTTCGGGCAACTTTTAATGAATTCCATAAATAATAGACGAAACTTCTTTCGATAAGAAACGGCGACGGTAACGGCGATGACGGGTTTTTATTATAGGTTAACCGCCGCGCAGGATATGTGCTGCGGCGTGCGCGGTGTATTAAATCCGCCCGCAGTGGCTGGCGGCGCGGATATACGGTGTGCAGCGCGGGCACACGTGATCCGCAGCGATTCTTAATGATACCTCCGCCGATGATGTCGGTAGGGGCGGAAGCCCGTGTATGGAGCTGGCTCGCCACTCTATCCGTGCGCGCGTTTAATAAAGAACCGCCGCGGATCGGATGCGCCGCTTTTGTTTTTGCGCGCCGAGTGTATTTTACGAGCACCGGGAACGACGATTAACTTTTACGCTAATGGACCGGCTATTAAGGCACCGCCGCCGCCGCCGTGTCGTTTCCGCTGCGGACTCTGCCCGATAATCGATACTCTTTAGACACTTTTTACCAGCGCGCGAGGACGAACGATTATATAGGGTCCAACGCCCCCCGCCATCTTCCGATCTATGCGAAACGCGGCCCGCGGGCCAGTGTCCCGGACCTAGAGGGATTGCAAGTTCGGGGAGGGGGTGGGGGTCACTGTCCCGGAAACCGGTTGCCGGGGGCACAGTATCATAATTTGAGAGGGGCTTCGGCGCAAAACGTACTTTTTCCAATTTTCTGATTTCTCACTATCGGTAAATTTATTATTGTATTACGAATTGATAGAAAATTTTACGTTGAAATACTACCTCCATTACTAAATCAAAATGTAAAGAAAAAGTAACATTTTGCCAAAGAATGAAAATGGATGGAACGCATTGATAAATATTGAACAAAATAGTACATTAAATATATATTTTAGGTTTATAAGTACGTTTAATGTATATTGTTTGTAATGGAAATGGTATGTTTTACAATAAAATGGAAAAATATCGTTTTGCAGAAAAGTATTTACCCTGAAAAAGGAGTTTTGAGTAAATGGCCTTTTACTCTTAGTGGCCATTCAAGTATTACGTAAGTATCTATAGGAGGGAGGACGAGTCTGCAATGTTCTGTCAAGGGACATGTGGGAGGAGAAGCTCAGAACCATACTTACGTTAGAAAGTTAAATATATAATTTAAACAGAATGTCGAAAATGTAGAGCTGGTGGTTACAAAAAAGGGGAGTCATTATTCTTAATTTTAGATGGGCTATCCGACTTATACTGATGTAATTAAAAAGGGGAATTTTCCGTTTGATGATGAGGGGGAGGAGAGTCTATAAAATCACAAAAATATACTGACGTAAATACTTAAATGGCCCCTTATTAACTTAACTTATAAGGGAGAAAGATTTTGCCCCAGACATATTGGTGCACCTTAAATCCAGCTCTGACCATAGGAATAGATGTAGTACTGAAATCACGAACCGACTAATGTACTTATAGAGTACAAAACACCCTGACCAGACGATACGCCTGGCTTATAATTACGTCCTCCAAAATATTTTTACAGTTATTGTAATCTTAAGGATATTGTGGTGCTACGTAATAGAGCAATTCCCGTGTGTTCTTGAAATCCGTTGAGTTGGCAATTATTGGAATTTTAATAAGATTTTTGGAAAGAAATCGGAAATCCGTTTATGGTTGCTCGAGGTACACGGTAATACATACTTCACTGTGCGTATTAACACTGCATAGCAACATAAACTTAGAGAAACAACGGCAGTTTAATTTTCATCACCTAATTATATAATTGCTTACGCAGTGTATGGATATTTAACGTTTTACGGGATTTGATTTATCTGCGTCAGGATAAGCACGCGATTTTTAAAGGTACCTACCCAAAAGTTTGTATTTGGTATATTTCATTTTACGCATTTTCTAGTCCGTTTGATTCTTTTTTCGAGAGGGGTTGTACACTCGGCTGCTTAACGCGTGTTTTATTAAAACTGGGCCAAAAATCTTTTGCTCCGATTATTTTCCATCCAATTTTGGCCGGAAGTAACGCGCAATCAAATCCGCGTGCTTATCAACAAAGCGGTACATCCGGCGTAACTTGCCAAGGGTATACCCCTTTTTTTTATACTGCTGACGTTTAGGAAATATCGGGAAAAAGAGGGACAAATTGACATTGGCCCGGTGTCATTCAGCGCTAATTGACGACCGAGAACCGAGTGAAAAACAAATTAGAGTTTGTACATAATTTATACACACGAATAATGGATATCTACTCGAACAGTATTGCGATGGACGTGATAAAAACAAAAATAGATGGACAGCTTATGGGTGCATAATTGATTCGGATGCTATTTATAATCCCAATCAATCAAAAGTTTGAATACACAGTTTTCTTTCAATAATACTATTTTTACGATGTTGAAAGTTGAAACCTTTACCGAATTACATCGAAAATTATTTCATTGTTTTAATAGTAACAACTTATAATAACAAATCTTAAAACCATTAACTATGAAAACAAAGTATTTTTAAATAGTATATTTAGTATTAATATTATAATTGCATACGATACTTAGGTACTGTATGTATATAAAAAAATGACATGAAACTATTAGGTATGTTAATTATCTCAAATCATGAATTTATTTATTAAAGAATAGTATAATATTTACGACAACGAATTTATATTATAAATAGTATTTTTTAAATTTTTACATATACGAGTACTTAAAATTTTACACAATAAAAAAACATGTATGTATCTATACAGCTATTACTGCCTATGAATGAGTTTAATTATATGTCCTGCGTCCTATATTAACATTTTACATGACATGTACGCTTTGATATATTTCCAAAGACAACAAACATAAGATGTTTTATATGAGGACATTTAAGTCGACTTAAATAATCGTAACAGTACCACTGGATCTAGTATAATACGCCTTTGCGCTGATTTATGGAACCACGTAAAGTTTACTAATAACGTTAAACTTTATTGACTTAACAAATTGTAACAACTGTATAGTTTGTATTCGAAATTTGACTGATTTATTAATGACTATAAAATGGATGGTTTCCTAATGAATTTCACGAGAATGGATAGCTGTAAATCCGAATTCCTTCATATTGATTGTTTGCCAACATTCGACCAAGATATTCACCTCGAAGTGAATATTCTGCAAATTATCTTATATAGCGTCGTTGTTAAAAAAAAATGGCTCTGTTGACAACTTTGGTCATCCTTGTAATCCCTAAATTTCCAAGTATATGGTTTGAACTCCCGAAGTATTTAAACTTTAAACTCTGCGTACAAAAGCGTTTACAGATTTTCTATGACGGAGGTTCAAACGAAACATAATAATATCATCTAATATGGGGTCGAGTAGTCGAAACACGTGTTATTTCGGCGCACAATGTCCTCAGGTAGCAAATAGGGTACCTACCAACGAGATTTTTCTCTCTGGTGGCGTCGGATCTCTGGTTATAATTACCAAGCCCGTCCAATAATTTGGTAGTAAATATGCTTGTCGTTGCTATCAAGAACAATCTTCGAATCCCCTAATATGTTAATTTGCAAACCTGAGCATGTTAGAGTTCGGGATATAAGAGAATGTAAAACTTTAAATTTATTTTTATATAAAAATAATGAAAATTAGATTTCTAAAAAAAAAAAAATTAAACTACCATTTTTTCAATGTTTACATTACATAATATTTTCAAAAATATCAAAATATATGTACAATAATTATAACTGTATCAAATATGAAAACCTATGTAAAATCAAATTTTGTTCAACTACCTACTCCAACTTGTATTTAAATTTAAATTTTGTATTTTTATTTTTAACTAATTAATAAGATCATGCAATTATTTATTTACATTGTAGGAATAATTCATTCCTAGTTTAATTATATTGACTCATCAAATCTCAAAAACAAACACAAACAAGTGTTTAATATAGTTATTTATCACTAGGTATATTAATATATATTAATATATTATGTACTAAAATGGGTACGTACCTTCTATAACATATATATGGATAAATTGATTTTAATTTTTAGCTATGATCCCATTTTATTATTATTATTTATTATTTATTATGTTTTTTTCTTCCCTTATCTATATGATGCTAGCTGTATATGTGTATATGCCACGGTTATCTACCTATACCGATACTTATAGATACATAGTAATTTTAATTCAGTCGTTTATTAACGTTAGTGTATTAATTAATAATTATTATTTTTACAATGCTATACATGAAATATTATGACATGGCACGCAATTGTCTACTTTATTATATTGTTTTACTTTTATCTTGGTGGTAAACATATTTTTAACAATATTTTTTACATACAGTTAAGTTATATAGAATATTTTTTGAAAGCATTTAATTATGCGCTTTTGTTATACGAATTCATAATATAATTTATACAGCAGTATATACTATGTAGTATCAAAACAAAACACACACTGTGTAATAATACATTGTTTTCTCGAGAATTCGCCAAAATAATATATTTGTAATATACATTTAAACTATACAATATTTTGACAACGTTAAGGTGCTTTCAATTTATAAAGCTGGAAAATATTTTCGAAATATTCAAACGAGTTTTATACGCATCAGTATAAAATCGTATACTTTATAACTAAGACCACTGCACAAAATTGTATAATTTTTATTCAAATATTCAAATATATTTTTAATAAGCTATTCAAAAATACGATGAATGTGAATAGGAATGGTATTTCAATTATTTGTTTATTTTAAAAAATATATTGGCTATCTACTTAGTAATTATTATTTATATGCTATTTCAATTATATAATAATAAATATATATATATATTTTTTTTTAAAACTTTTTAACTTAACTGTTAACTACAGTTTTGCTCTATCGTTATCTACTACGAATACCTATTGTATTTTTGTAATATTATACAATTTCGAACAATTAGTTTTATTTTCGATTCTGAGTGAAGCGGAAATCATATATTTTTTTCATATCTATACACAATTTTCAGGTAGAAGTCGAGCAAAAGTTTTAAAGTAAAAAGCTTTTTTGGTAGCAAATTGGTTCTAGTTGGTACTTTAGAGAAGTCATTTCCGATTTCCCAACAGTTTTTAAGCGTAAATAAAAACTACGTCGTATAACTAAAATATTTTATAAATTTAGAAGAAATAACAAAATGACAAATAAAGTTGTCATTTTGTTATTTTTATATATATATATATATATATATATATGTACCTACAATAATATTATACCGAACTCAGCTCTGACTCGTCTTTTAAATGCAATGGAGATAAACATTCATAAGCAAAGATAATTTACTTTCAAATTTTATATAATAATACCTATAATACACCATATCTTATCCTAGAACCAGGGCTTGGACCATCATGTGTCTGGACGACTTTCATGTTACATATTATGTTCGACGCCTTTATCGATTTTTGATTTGTTCACAGCACATCACTTTTGCAAGACAAATTCTTCATATCCAAACACTTGACAAACGTCAAACGAGTTCGATGGTATCCTGGCAGCCCCGAAGACAATCATATCGTAGTGCTTACCAACGACAAAAACTGTTTGCGTCTGTTCAAGGTGGACAACTGCACCGGTAAACTCGTCTCCGTCTGGCCAATAGGGCCACAGACTTCCCGTATATTGGCCTCTCTGGGCGACACGGCCGTGGATTTTGACTTCGCACCACCGGTACTACTCGGCGAACAAACCCGATCGGATCCGTCAATCATATGGCCTATACTCGTGTTACAAGGAAACGGTGCGAATTCGTTTTTTCTTTTTTACATTATTGAAATTGATAATATTAGTGACTTATTGTAAGATAAAACTACTCGTGTTGACGGTGAAATGAGTCAATCGTACGTAAACTGTACTTATTAATCTCATAGAAAATGTGTATTTAGGTGTAATAGAGATTATCCTTGCAGGAGTTGAAAGTTTGAGGGAAATTTATTGTAGCGACTTCTAGTGTAATATGTTAATTCCCTAATGCAAAATGTACAAAAAATATTAATTTACGGGGAGTATCTCCTCTCCTCCTATACAGTTGTGCCAATGTGGGGCATTATAGAAATATAAATTGTCGACTGGTTTAGTTAACATGAAAAAAAAAATTAAATATAAAAGTGAACTCTAGTATGAACATTTTAAATGGGTAAAATGGTAATATAGAAATATAAACGAAATTATGTGTATATGTAAGAACAAAATGTACGAGATTGATTTTAACGAAAAGCTAATTTTATGAACACGCAAAACAAAAATGAACAATTGAAGATAAATGTCAAGATTATTATTATATATATATATGGTTTGGGCCCTTTTAAGACGTGTAATTGAAGATAAGAGAAAGCGAGGGTAAATAATTGTAATACGACGACCGAAGATCTTATTAAAGATGAAAAGGAACTTTCGTGAAAACCTAATTAGATGAAAGAAAATAATGTTTTTAATTATTCGACGAGGGAAATTTGAATGAGTGAACGACGTTTGAGACAAATGATTATTATTCGTGCGATAAAACAACGACCAAAGACAATTGTTTTGTGTCGTTTGATGAAACATGATCACGAAATAACGTTCGTCATTTGATATCAAACGGATATTACTACTGGCGTTCTGTGTTTAACGTGAAAATTTACATATTACGTATGTGTCGTTTGCAGGAGAAGTCCTGTGTTTGAATACAACCATTGACGAATCGATGAATATAAAATCGGCAAAAATAAGCGGTCCACTGACCATGTACCCGCCTGCCGACGACAATTACAGTGAAGATGCTTGTTCCCTACTCGTCTTGGACACTGTACCTCCTTCAGTCATAATAGCGTCAAACTTTGGTGAACTATACAATTGTCTACTGTTACCGGAGACAAAAAACAAGGTCAGTATTAAAATGTTCGATTAAGCGGTCGTCACACTTACGCATTTTTAATGAAAAACTTGCATTAATATTTTTTTTTTTTTTTTTTTTTTTTTTATCAACTTATAAACGTGTTAGTAAAACGAAACAAAAAACAAATTATAGATAACAGTATTGTCTAGTACCTTAGATAACCATTTTTTTGATCGGTATATTGATTGTTAAAGATTAAATAATATTAAGGATTTGTATAGGTACTTATAGTTATTTAAAATAAATAGATTTTTTTTTTTAACGACTCATAAAACGTGTAAAAATGCACACACATGCATCAGCTACGTATATGTATATTTTGTTTTATATTTCACATTTCTACGATATTCTCTAGTTGATGATAAAATGCTTTTTAACAAATATATTGTGATTTCACGATAATAAAAAATGGTATTGAGACAACGATATTTTTAAATTGTTGGATTTTATTTTACTAAAAATGTATATTGTCGCTTAAACAGAACCCCTTAAAACGTCTTATTAAGTTTTTATACTTTTAATGTGTAGATTGTATTGACTGTATACTAATAATATATAATTATGCGTATTTGTATTCGACGAAAAATATTTAATTCATTATAAATATTAAAATTCATTATGAATGGTAATGTAGCGATAATTATGGTATATATATAGTGTATACTGTATTATTAATTATAACTTATTGTAATATCGAGATTGATGTAAAACGTCCAATGTTAGTATTAGGTAGGTATATTTAAAGTTTAGAGGTCCGCTGCAAAAGTTTATGATCCACTAAGATCTCGAAACTATTAAGTGAAACCAACCATTGAATTAGTTTGTCAAACGAGCTTACCCCTATTGTGGTTTACGATAATTAACGATAATTTAATCTAACCATAAAATACATTATCCAATTACAATATTTAGGTATTATTATTAACAATTTATGTATTCTAATTTTCAATCAACACTGTTCTTTTATTTCAAAATAGCATACTCTACTCATTTACTCATGAACGCTAGAATAAGAAGACCGAACTCAGTTAAAGAAAAACATTTCGAAAATAATCGTACTACCTATATCGCTACAGGCTGCGTTACAGCTGTAACCGTAGACCTTTTTACCACAGTTTAAGAATTAATGAAGTTTTTTAATTTATAAAAAAAATTTTACAACATTTTCAATCTTGACCTATTATAAATTGTATATATTGTACAATTACACATTCATAAATATATTTATGTAGCATATTATTATTATTATAGTATATACTAATATCAACAGTTGTTAATCAACACTTTTAAATTTCAATTTACACCATGTCAATGAATTAATTCATAATATATTGTTAAGTCATGAAGTTGATTACATGAAAATTTATTTATTTACTATAAAGTAAATAAAATAATTTATTATAAAAGCCCAAATTACAAAATGTGTATACAGAAAACAAAAGAGGAAAATAAGTAATAGTATATAATAATTACATATTATAGGAGAAGGAAGTGTCTAAATTGGCGTATATTATACTCGTGCAACGTATTACTAGTTCATTATTTAAATAATCTGTAGCAAATAAAGGAATGGAGAAAGAAGCAACGTTACGAGTGAGACACTAAGAAACCCTAAATTGTATATGTGGAAGTTGAGAGAGGGAATCAATTTTACCACTGATCAGATTACGAAGAAAGATTAGATTATGGGCTAGTCGGCGATCAGTTAGAGATTGAAAGTTTAAACCACGGAGTATAGGGTCATAAACATATTGAGGATATAATATTATAGAGTATTATATTAGTTACATAATAATAATTATTATTATTTGATGCATAATTATACAACCTATAAAATGTATAATATAATGTAAATGTATAAAATGTTACTTATTTTTTTCATAAAATAAAAAAACATCACTGTGCCAATATACGTGGTGCGTTCTATAGCTATTTAATTGTGCAACTCTTTTTAGGATATTTATTGAAGTAAACTACCGTACATGTTTAGTCTCTTTATTCTAGTCTTCATGAATTTACTATTAGTACCTACCTATGTAATTTTAATATTTTGAGTGATTATTTTTTATTTCTAAGGATAATGAATATCAACCCAATAAAAAAGAACTCGAATATAGTTTACACATAATTGAAACCATCGAATTAGAGTTAGGCCTTAATATTTCGGACAATGGAGAGTATGGCAACTCAAATATAATACAATTGAAAAAAGATGCAGCTATTTCGTCCAGATATTGGTGTTTACACAACACTGGTGTACACTCGGTCACTATACCACTTACCGAGTTATTGGATGAATTTTCAAAAAGTATCAAAGGTAAAACAATAGGTTATAAATGAGATTATACATTTTTCTTTTTAATACTAAATTACACGAAATTTTACAGATGACTGTCGTAAATTGCCAGATATGCAAGGCCAAAGTTATGTAGAATATTTCATTTGTACGGGTCTTATGAATGGTGAAACAAAACCTATAAAAGGATTTGCAGTTATAAACTTTCCAACAGACCTACTAGTTACTTTGTTGAGTAATGGTGAAGTTGTGACACAGACTATACCAGATTACCTTCATAATAAAATGTCCATTGCTAATATGTATATGGACAATAACAAGCCCATAGAAGATCAAGTAGATGATATGGAAAATGTAAGTATATAAAAACATATAAGCCACATTTCAAATATTGAAAAATAAAAATCCTGTCAGTAGAGAATGGAATCACTTTGCTCATCGGGTTGGATACTGGTGGTAGATATATTGAATTAGAATATAACAATTTCGAGAGAAACTCGGTGTGTGTAATATCCATAAATAATTTAATGTATACATAATAGTAAAATACATATTCTGAGAAAATTTTAAATTTCTGAATACATTATTTTTGGAATTACTAGGAAATAATCTAGATTTCGGTAGTGTTAAGTTTCTAAACATAAGTTTGACATCTTATATCCTCTTTTAATTTGGTTACCAAGGAGATATATATTATTATTTTTATTACATAGTTATGAGGACCATTGTTGATATTATTAGTTTTGTTTTATAATATATTTAGATTGTTGTTTAAAATGCTTTTAGTAACTGAAAATTTAGAACGCTCACAGAGTGAGCTTTCTTAACTTGTTTCCTTACGTGTTCAAAAAAGTTGAATAATCAAAAAATAATCTCCTAAAAGTACCACGTCTAACAGAAAGTACCAATTTTTTTTTTTTTTACCAATTAAAAATTTGTTTACAGAAAAATAGCAATATATAAATAAACATAGTTTACTATGTTGTAACTATAACTCCGCCCAAAATTTGAAATCTAAGAATGTGTATATTGTTTTATATTTTATTTTAAAATTTTAAAAGTATGTCACGCTGGCATTTTCTCTTCTCTCATTCAAACAAGTAATATGGACACAATTATGCTGTTTAGAATTGAAATTGTGGTGTTTAGGTTGAATTTAGAGGGGAAACACCTATTACCAAACTTAAAGAAATAAATATTTTTGAGTGCACCTCATAGTCTTTTTTAAATATATTATCTGACAACAAAGTTCCAGTATTTTAAATTACAATTCCAAGTAGTGTTATTTTTCTCACAATGGCCGATTTAAAAGACTGAGACAGCAAATGCAGGTGTGACACACTCTTAAAACAATGTATTAATAGTGTCTTGAATTTTATAAATACAATCCTATATCAGTAAAAAAATTTATGATATACATCATTTCTTTAACTTTAATGTAACTAAATAAATTAATTTATATCTACATATTATATTATATTATATATGTGTTACGACTTATGGATAATGGCTGATGTGTGGGCTATGTTGTGTTTACCCAAATAATGTTAACGTTTCCAATAACCATTAGTATACAAAGAAATCACACATTAGTTATCATTTTTTAACTGTACATAAACAAATTATATTTACAAAATAAACTGTGCCTTTGTAAGTAATTGTGGCAGAAAGTTTCTTTTTACTACTTGAATCATAAAGTCTAAAGAGCACTCATCTACTTAATATCGACCCAGGATTTGTTTTTTTATTTTAATTACATATAATTTTATACCTATATTTATTATTATTATTATTATTATTATTATAAATAAAAATCTGAAGCCCACTCACTTAATTTGTTTTTTACCTCCCTTATGTGTACAGACTGTGGTTTCAAACTAGTCTCTCAATAAACTAATATATATTCTCAAAAAAAAGAAATTGGACTTTCCATAATATCACACTTATAAAAATTAGCAAAAAAAAAAAAGTTATTCAATAATTTCAATTTTTAATTTGATAAATATTAAGTAACCTTCGTTTTGCTCATCAAGTTTTTTATACCCCCATAAGTATTTTGCACTATATTATATTATATTCTGCACACGCCTATAGCTCTACCATTTTTTGTGGATTGTATTGTATTACCCAAGTAAAATTGAAAATAATCATAATTAACATTACCCAGATGACTTAATAATATCGATATCACTCATGAAATATATATTATATAATTATGATTTGCGCCGCCAATGTGATGGATTTTTAAGTTATCTTGGTATTTTGTTCATCAGTTAATTGTACAATACATGAATTATTATTAATTTTAACATGGGTCATAAAAGAAATTATAACGACTAAAATGGTTTTATAATTTAAAAATAAATAAATAAATAAAAACTTAATAAAAAAAATTAATACTAAAATATTACTAATACCTATATTAATCATTATTTATTTATTTTCTTTTAAGGATAACAAAGATGATTTTAGTTCATTTATAGCTGCGCTATTGCAAAAAGGCAATGGTACTAATAATACAATTCTCAAATTAGGATCTGATATCCCTAGTGAAATTGTAGTACAGGTAAATATATTAATTTTGAGTAAATTATTTATCAGTGACAAATTTATTTTTTATTGCAAACTAGCTGAATTACTACCTGACTTTTGCATAATTTGAGAGGGGTTAAGATGTGAAATGTAATATTATCAAATATAAAAAAATATTAAAATTCCAAAATCTCTGAGAAGCTATATATAGTCCATATTCACCAAAAATCTGCAATAATATTGACAAGACTGTTTCAATATATCTAATTGGGTATATTTGACTGCAAAGTTTGGATTAAATGAAATGTTTTCTGTCTACTTTTAATTTAACATTTTAAACTGAGCGTTTAGTGAAAATTTAATCCTAATTCACTATTAAAGGTCAAATTTAAGTATCTTATCCCCACAATATTTCTTTCCATATAATAAATCATATGTGTACCAAATTTGGTTGAAATTTAACCAAGCACTCCAGAGTTATGGTGGAACATCCATTTATAATATAAATGTATATATATTCTAGTTTCTAGTTAGTATTTCCTATAATGTTGGTTGAGCATTTCTTAGCATTTATACCATTTTTTTTTTTTTTTTATTACCCAAACATTACTTTTTTAATATATCTTTTAAATAGAACTTTATCATATTATAATAACGTGTAAATATAAGTAACCACATAAATTAATTTAATAAATATAACATTTTTATAGAAAAATATATACAAAAATTAAACATTAAAATTATTTACAATTTAACCAAACTTAAAATGTATAATTATAATATATAACTATAATTATCTTGAATCATATGAATCTTAATTGAATTATTCACAGATGGTATTACAAACTTTGAGTATGCGCCGAATTACATTAAATAATCACAAAATAGTGGCATCAGAAATTGAACGAAGAGTGCGCATGCTAAGCAATGCAAAGAATAGGCAATTATCAGAAATGCAGCGATTAGAAGAAGCTCGGCAGAAATTACAAAATGATGTAGAAAATAAAGCTGAAAAATTAGATGAAATTAGCAACAAACAAGAGGAATTTACCATGAGGTAATTCACAAGATTTTCATAGTCTGCATAAATGTATACAGTAAAATAATAAAAGAAACTAAAAAAACTTTTATAGGTTTTTATGATTCCTAAGAATACTTTGTTTCATCACATAATTTAATCATCTATTCCTACCTTCAATTATATTCCACCAAATTCTATAAATAAGATGATAATTACAAAACTATTACTTTTTTTTAATATAATAAAACAAATACATTATAGTTTGTGTTGCTTTGTATGGTTTGTATGCTATTATTTGGTTTACTATATTATTGGATAACTGAAACTGTTTACCCAATAACATTAGTGCCTCTTAAATTATTTTCTTACTTGTTTGTAAATTGACTAAGATATTTAAATTATAGTTTATTTGTTATTCATTATTGTAATATGAGTTCTATCATAAAAAAAAAAATAATTCTATCATAAAAAAATGTTACAAAACTATTATAACCTTTAAATAATGGAATAAGATGGATGACCAAAATAGTCAAGATAAATGTTAAATTGTCACGACAATAAAAAATATGTACCAATCAACTTTTTGTGACTGAATCTTTTTTTTTTACTTTTCATTAATTGTACATTGTAAATTTTAAACCTTGTATTTAGAGCTTCGGCAGTCCTCTTAAAACTAGTAACCGCATCACCCGAAAGTGTATCTACAAAAAAGAAACGTGAACTGTTAGAATCTTATAAGACTAAGATGGACCTGATGAATAAACGCATTGAAGAAGCCAGAGAAAAATGGAACATTGTACAAAATGAATCGACAAATGTAAATAAACAATTACATGGACATCGTTCATTAAGGTTAACTCTTGAACAAGAGTTAGTTATAAAAGGAAATTTATCTGAAATGTATGTATATAATAAACTATATATATATATTATTATATTATACCTTATAAATTATAATATATTCAATATTGCAATTAAAGCACATTTTAACAATTGAAATATTTTTTTGTTATCACAGGGGATCTACAATATTGGATTTAGAACAAAGAGTGAGGGACTTAAGAAACGTAGTTAATACTATTGCCAATTAAAGTATAACATTGATTGATGAGACTGACCAGTTGATTATACAATTTTTTTTTTTTTTCAAAATATTTATTATTCATAAATATAAGTTATTTTATTTTCTTGCAGATTTGTTCTTTTTGTAAAATATATTGGTTTGTTTTATATCGTAAAAAATAAATCAATATAAATATAGTCAGTAACTGAAACATTAAATATCCATAATTTTTATTGTTTAATTTATTTAATAAACCAGTTTATATTCATTTTGTTGATCTCATTTATAACATTTATCATATAACTAGATAATAACACATTATCATTTCTTAATTCTGAATTAAATACATAGATAGGTACATCAAATATCTGTATTGTATACTTTTTGACTTATCGACTTGAAATAATGGAAATTATTCTTTACTACTTGATTTCTTCTAGAAGAACTCATTAGTATTAACGGAAACTTAGAAGAGGCTACACTTGTATTTTTTGTCTCATCTAACTATTTAAAGAACAATATAGCAAAATTACGATACACACAATTTAAATTTGAATTTAAACATTTATTACCAAATTTAAAGAACAGAGTATTATTTCTACTCAAAATGATATTTAGATATGAAAATATGTAATATGTATACTTATAAATACTCTCAATACAATCAATCAACAAGCTAGTTTTCGTTCATAAAATCATAATTTGCGATATATTAAAACATGATAATTAATGATCTTAAATATGTTTATTATTACATACCTAAGCAATTTAACAGATTCTTCTTAAGAGGACACCACAGACCCATTTTTAATAGGTTTTTTATAAGCAATTTTTAAGATATTTTAAAAAATATCCAACAGTTTAAAAATATGTTTTAAATATTCCTGTTAGTAGGTACCTCTTTTTATGATTATGTAATCGCAATGTTTGTTTAAAATCTATTTACTTAGCTTCATGCTTAAAAGTTTTGTTGCTTTCAGAATGATCATAGATCATTAATATTGGTACCAAATAAAAGAAGACAACTTTTTCTAAGTTTTATAAGGGGATTTTTTTATAAATATTATATATCTGTAATGGTTGATCAGGGGCACATCAAGGGAAAGGCAAAGAGTACATTTGCCCCGGGTTGCAATTTTTAGGGGATGGCACACCGATCATGAAAATTTAGAATTTTGTGTTATACAATAATTTATAATATATAATTTCAGTTAGTATATATAAATATTTATAGTTAATATATAATTTATTATATAAATATATAAATATTTAAAATTATTTTGTCAATGATCGTTTTTGTAAATTCTTGAAAATGTGACTTTTATTTAAATTTTTTTGCTTAAAAAAAAAGTATTATTTTAATATGTACCTACTTAATTTAAAATCTAATTATTTTTTTATTGTTTTATGATACCTTTATTTAAAAAAAATAAAATAAATAGGTAAGTTGGTAGGTAATTAATATAATAAATTATCAATTTCCTAACTAATAATATATTATAAGAGGTTGGTGATTGGTACACACAAGGAAAAACTATTACGAGTTATAATTTATAAATATTTCCTACAAAATTCTCATACGAATCGAAATGTCATATCATTTTCCCTTATTTTCACCCATTTATGGCGTTCTGATACTCAATGTCAACTGATGAAAAAAAATTATGTGACATATCGATTCATATGAGAAATTTGCAGAAAATATGAAATAATTTATTTATTGAAATCTAACACACCTAATTAATTAAAACGGATTTAAATAAAAATTTGGATTTTTTTATATTTATTCATAAAATATAACATATATTTACTACAAATATCTCTAATGAATCGATATGTCATATCACTTTTTTCATTATGAGCGTCAAAACGTTTGAAAATAAGGGAAAATTATGTGATATATCAATTTGTATGAGAATTTTGCAGGAAATATTGTGGTGTATTTATTTTGACATTTATATCAAAATCCAATGAATAAAAATTCAAAAACTTAAGTTTTAAAGGTAAAAAAAAATCTTGAAACTCGTCATTGTGTCACTCCACTAAATATGTGTACAAATTTTGAGTATTCACTTCAGAAACGTTCTATAATATAATCAATAGTAAACATATCATTTATTTGTTAATTATAAATAGTAATCAGTAATAATTATTTACTAATATTATAATAATGTCAATGCTTTGTAAAGTGTAAACTATAAAGTATGTTGAAGAAATTTAGGTATTTTTTTATTACTTTCAAATAATATAACCTATTAAAATAAATTATATTTAAAACTATATTTGCTTGATTAAGCAATAATTTCATCAAACATAAATTAGAAAAACAGTTCACTACTTATTAAACATTCAAAATAAACCAAATGACTAACAAATAACAATAAACAGATAGTTTAATTAAAACAATGAACTCAATAGTATTAACAAGTTTGAAGAAGTAATCAAAATTATAATACTATATAGTAGCTAAGAATTGAGTGACCAATTTCAAGAACTCGTTAGGTTTTTCAGCATGCAACCAATGACCAGCACCAGCTATATAATCAAACGTAGCGAATGGAAATATTTTTTTTATATTCTCGTGATCTGCCGGTCTCAAAAATACTGAGTCTCCGCCTCCTATAAAATACGTTGGACCATCGAATGTTGATTGAATAGATGGAAATTGAGAAAGGTGGTTTTTAAAATTATCATTGATAGATTTTAAATTTAAACGCCATCGGTACTTGTTATCCACTTCAACGATATTGGTTATAAGAAACTGTCTTAAAAGTGGACTCTGTAAAACAACATAAGAAAATGTTATCAGTTTTTCTTTAACTACTACTAAATATTAAAATTTAAATTGTGTAAAGTTAAAATCATTTATATACCTCAATAGAACTTTTCATCTGTTCATCCGCTAATTTCCGTACTTTAGATATAGGCGCATCGATATCCAAATTAACACCTCTTAAGACATTAATTATATCTTGAATATCACTCAGTTCACTACTGTACAATGGTGATATATCAACTGGTATTAAGGATTCTACAAGTTTTGGCTAAATACATAAATATTAATTGTTATTTTTAACAGACATACAAATAATCAAAAAAGGATTATAAAAACAAACCTTACATACACGATTGCAAAATACATCATTGCCCTGCCACCCATACTGTGACCAATTAATGAAGCTTTTTTCACGTTCAAGTCATCCATTAAATATTTAATGTCTTCGGCCATAAGCTGATATGTGAAATCTGCCACTTGTGGTGAGTCTCCGTGATTTCTTGCATCCACAGTTATTATCTTAAAAAATTAAAAAATGTTTATCCGTATATTTTTATAATATACACGTAAGCATAATTTATTATACTCATACAAATGCATAATAGAATAACAGCACATAAATTTAAACTAATAAATATTAATTTAATTTTAAGTCTGTGACTTAATATTATTATTTATTATATATATACGAGTTTTGAAATGAAATTTTTTTCTACCTTTAAAACCTAAGTTTTGACATTTTTATTCGTTGTATTTTGATATAAATATTTCAAAAATACACTGTAAAATACACATATCGATTCATTTGAGAAATATTATGAAGTTATTTTTATTAACTATCTTCAAATATTTATACATGTATTTTAAGAATAAATGTAAAAAATCCAATTTTTTTCATATAAAAACCGTGCCAATTAATCAAATATATTAGACGTCAGTAAATAAATTATAGATACCATAATATTGTCTGCAAATTTCTCATAAAAATCAATATGTCGCAATTGTCGCATCATTTTTTTTTCATCACGTTAAAAATGGACAAAATGATGAAAAATGATGCGAGCATATCGATTCGTATGAAAATTTCATAGGAAATATCATGGTGCATTTATTTTTAATTTATCTAAAAATACTATGAATTACAATTCAAAAACATAGTTTTTAAAGGTAGAAAAAAAATTTCATAACTTTCGTCATTACGTCACCCCACTGATTATGTAGGTACACGAATTTTCGGTACCTATTAATTTTAGAAACACCCTGTATATATTCATAATTATTTTATTGTACCCATTATGTCACAGTTAATGTTAAATAATGTTACATTATAAAAAATGACTAAAAACAATAAATATATTAGTGATATATATATATATAGGTACTTAAACTAGTTATTTTATACCTTTCCATTGTTTACTGGTATACTGGTACATTGTTACACTGGTAGAAAAGAGTCATTGAAGAGTGGGGAAAAACTCTTGATAATGAAATATTAAGAATTAGTAAGGGGAGGGGGAATCAGAAGATATAAAATATGATTTAGGAGAAAGGAAACACAGAGCGAATAGGAAAAGATAAGAATGTAGAAGTTGAGTGGGAATTTAGTAAGTGAGGCTGAGAACCTCAAGTTTTTTTTTTATTGTACTACAGAAGAATGGTGGTTTTGAGGAAGATATAAAACACAAGATTAAGTGTGGATGGATAAAATGGATTAGTGGAGAATAACGTTAGGTATTTCATTAATTGTTTTCATTTATCACCTTTAATTATTATTATAATCAGGGCTGTCCCGAGGTGAGGGTTTCACCCACACCAACAACATTTGAAAGCAATCGACAAAAAGTAGAAAAAATTGATGGCCTTTTTTTATTTTGCTTATTAACGTTTAAATCAAGTATTTTAACATTTTGCTGGGAAATTATGCGGCAATGAAGTATTTTTCGGAATTTTAAGTAGGCAAACTATAAATGATTAGGATTTTAGTCGACCATGAAAATTTTTGATTACCTTTTATTTTTTGCTTATTTTAAGTTTTAAAGAAGAAGTATTGAAAAAAAGGTTTCACCCCCCCCCTCCCTCAAAAAAAAAAAAATCTTTCTTCGGGACGGCCCTGATTATAATACAATCGGTTTATTATAATATTATATAATCTATTGTTCTATTGTAAAATCCCAATTGTAAATGTTTATTGTTTAAAATTTCAGTAAGTACTCCTCACGTTTACTGGATGTCATGCAGGTCAGGGTTTCTTTAATAAATTATAATGTAATAATAAAGATGGGTACTCATTGATTATCACAACTACTAATTATTCGCAGTACCCACTTCTTGAAATTTCGGACTATGGATGGTTCAGGGTTATGGATATTTAACAAAAATAAAATAATATAATATACAGATCACACATTAAAATATGTGAAAAAGACTCAGGGGTTGAAACCGGTTTTTCAAACCGTTTTAGGTTTTTACGAAAAACCCGAAACCGCTATTTTAAAAGAATTATTAAAACCGCTCTTAAATCCAAAACAGTTTTTACAAAAAATTCAAACCGCTCCTAAAACCGATACACAAAATCAAAAAATGAAATTATTATTATTATTATTATTATTATTTACGGTTTGGGTTTTATGATATAAATATGGGCAATTTAGAACAGTGTGGTTGACGAATTTAAATTCCCTTGTTAAAAGCACACCACGTGCCATCCGTGATTATATAGTATAGTGCATAGAACTATCCATATCTAAAAATAACGGGGAAACCCGCGACCGTGTACGAATAAGCACCTTGCCCATCCCAAAACAACTGAAACGCGCGATCTGATGTTTTTTGATTTTTTCATAATTTGTTTTATAATTTTTAATAAAATGTTCCGAAGAAATTCGAACCTGTTGGTTTAGAATTATCACGCAAAATATTAAGGCATTGGCATGGCCGCATGGAATTTAATAAATTCACTAAAGAAGGGTTAATTTCTTGATTTGATCATTATTTGATTTTGGAAACGACAAATTTAAACTGGTTTTAAAATCGAAACCGCTCTTAAGACCGAAACCGTTTTTTCGAAAAAATCGAAACGGTTCAACCATTGGAATAAGTGAAATAATACATGTATGAAGATCAACTCAAATAACTAACTATTCATTTTTTCAAAACTTTAAATGATAGTGGACCGTGATCGATGATAATACCTATTACTAAGGCACTATAACTGTGAGTATTCTCATCCGCCATTTTGGTTCCAGTTGTACACAAGTGTTTTATCACTTTACCAGTATTTAGTGTTAAAGCTGTGAAGTATTTTGTTTTAGAATAAACAATTAAAAGTCGAACGCATTTAATTAAAGTTCAAAATTTGTTATGAGATTTTTATTAATTGTATACACAAACAAGCTTGTGAAATTGTGAATAAAAACATCGTCTTTACAATTAGATAGTTGAACTTGAAACAGATTT